>PNEQ01038070.1:0-44175 GCA_003012365.1 Medauroidea extradentata
TCGTTGAAACATATTCCAAAGTCTGTGTAAATATATGTTGACAGAGTTAAACCGTTTAGAATGCTGCGTAAGAAGGCGGCAACCAGTGAAATCGAACGTAGCTCCGTCGCTAGCGCGCCGCGAGCAGAATTCAAGCCGGTTGCGGGTGGGTAGGCAGCCCACTTGCCAGTTCTGTGTTGAATCGAAACACACTGTACATTATCAGTAGAGGTACGTCAATTTCACGGATTCATCTGGCAGCAGCCTAGACTTGTCAGTCCTATACACACACTGGCCACAAGCGATAGCACTTCGCATTATTTCCTTATTTACTACTGACTTGCAGTAGTCAAACGTGTTTCGTAACAGCCGCCAGCAAGTTACAGACATGACAATGAAGTATACATAATTAGCGTTCAACCTAACCTGGAATGTATCTACGAAATTTACGTACCTCTAATTATCAGGGGTTGTGTGTATATTATTAAATATCTACTAGATAGACGTTTTTACATGTCTTTAAAAATGTGAACTATCTTAAATGGTCCGTGAAAAGACTTAATATGCAGAAATAGAATACATTCCCCACTCCTCGAACACCTTCAGACAAGCCTAGGTAGGCTTCACTTATGAGTGTTTGTGAGGCACAAACTCAACGGAACGCCGATGGTGTTGTTGACCAGCGTATATAGTGCAGCATACATTTACGTGCAAGTCATTCAACTGTCCTTACAATTATTCCACTTCCAAACGACAGTAAGATGTGACCCTGTTATTTCATTTGTGGGAAGTAGGATGTAATTTCCTAAGAATGTTACTAACACATTTTTGTACGAATTTGGTTGATATTTTTCCAGTAAGTTCAGTTTGAAGAAAAGTTTTTAACTATTTTGAAGGGTCCGAAAATATTACACACTAATTAGCATTCAGAATTTTTAAACTCATAAAGAGATAGTATGAAGTGTTTTTTTAAATATACAATTGCAATGCAAGGTAGGTAAATTTGTTAAAGAAAGTAACAATCACAACGCACTGCAACATATTTTGAGTGCTGGCAGTATGCGGACTATTTAGGTATCTGCCTACTGAGAAAGCGGCCACAAAGTTTTAAGTATGAATTAAGGGTAAAATTAATTACTTCTTAGCAGATCAGTTTTAAAGGTAATTATATTCCAAATAACAAGTAGTTCGCATACAATTTCATAGATTTAACATTAAAAACGTTTGCCCTATTTAATGTTTAATACCTTTAATTCCAATGCATTATCACATATCAAATTTAACAAATAAGGGAAACAGTTAAACAAAATCCCTTTCTAAATAATTATTACTAAAGACACTTTCGCGTAAAATTCATATTTTTGTGCAGGTTATCTGTAAATTGATCTATCCTTATCAATCACCGTGGTTGCTAGTCGGGTGGCAGAGTTTTTTTAACTACGAGCTGCTTGTACAGTTGAAAGTGCATTCTACTAAACTAAGTTTAAATAAAAATAATGTATATTAATGTTACTTGCTGCACGGAAAATTCGCATCTCACAAAATTACTATTTCGGTGCGGTTTTTAAACAATAATCAAATTTTGTTCTTACAGGTTTGATTTTAAAAATAAAATTCATTGCTATAGCTTGCTGCATTAAACCAAGAGGCATAACGTTACATAGGTAGGGAAGATAAATAGAAAAGGTCCTTTTCTTGGAAATTACTAGTCTTGGACATTTTCAGGAACATGGTTGTAACGAGTACAGTAGATGATATTTTCTATTTAATTCAGTAATCAGCATTTTGGAAGTAATATTTGAATATTTTGTGCTAAGCTATTATTGTTTTAAATTTCAGTGATTTATGTTTATTCTTGACTGATAATTAACTTTTATTTTGTTCATTAACTACCCGTAAGAATCTTTGTCATCCAGTTTTGTATCAGGTTAGTAAGAAGATCATCCGTTTATTTTAATACCTCTATTACCTTAAACGTATTTATACATTTTGTTTTATGTTATTCAGATTTTATTACAAATTTAAGAACGTTTAGTATTGTAGAGCACGTCTTAGAATTACATGTCTGTCGACACTAGCCTATCTAATAATGCTATTGAGTTGACCCAGTTATGACTGAAAGCGCCACTAGCAATGAAGTGTTGTTTTAACATTGCAATATAGGATCGTACTACCACATTTCCTAACAGTTCCGACACGAGCTTGCTCCTTGTAGATCCATTTACACAATGTTAAAACAACACCAGAGTGCCAGTGGCGCCAATCAGTCGTATGAGGGTCAATTTTCTACTCCAAGTGTCCAGACCTGTACCTCTATGGCCGTGATGTAGAGTTTCTCTTTTGCATGTAGTTTTTGTAGTTTTTTTCTAGTCTCGCGATTTTGCTATGTCTTTAGTGCCACAAGGAAGGTGGAGATTGGCGGCAACTTCAAACAATAACGGACGCGGAATAAATACGCCTTGCTAAAATCTGCGTAAATTGGCGTCATTGTAAGGATAGGCAAATTAATGGGTCACCAGTTTCTTTCTACTTTTGCAAAGCTTTGAACTGTCAATACTTTGGTGTAGCATAAACGGAATCAATTTTGCAGAAAACGAGTTTGGACAGTCATATTTTTATTTTGTTAACAAAGTTAATGCCTAAACTTAGAGTTCCCGAGATGTTTATACTAACTAGCTACCGGCGCATTGCTATTTTACAAATATCAATTTGAATTTTTCTGTTAATTGCGTAAGAGAGTAACTTCTAATATATAATTTCCAATAGCACAAGGCAATACCTTCACTTATTTCGGTCCAGTATTTTACAATCACAGTTCAAAGATGCGACCTAAATTTGCTCAACTCTTGTCTTCATTTTTCTACAAACTAAATTAATATTGAAATCAATAAATTTAAAAAATATTTCATTGAAATATTTTAAGGATGTGTGCATAAATAACTTAAGATCTATACATTCAGTTTGGTGGTCTGAATAAACGTTTTCTCTTTTACTAGATCTCCGTTAGTACGAATATGGTTTAATGTTTATTAAGTTTCAATTAAACAGAAAATTGTAGCTATGTATTTCAATAAGTTAGACCTATGTTAATATTAAGAGTGAAAGGTATGTCTCTACACATTTGTTCCCTAGGTATGTTTCGCTCATGTCTACACTTACACACTTTGCTACCTCAATGGTTTGTTTCCACAAATCCATAATAAATCTAGTACCCTTGTTTCACTGGATTGTATGTAAAATTACAGTTTGTATTGCAACGCCTGAAACATAAGCAGACACTGTGACTTCCTTGAAAGCGGTGTAACATTACAAATAGGCGTATCGCAGTG
Organism: Medauroidea extradentata; assembly: GCA_003012365.1. Lineage (NCBI taxonomy): Eukaryota > Metazoa > Arthropoda > Insecta > Phasmatodea > Phasmatidae > Medauroidea > Medauroidea extradentata. The sequence continues at coordinate 3,309 of PNEQ01038070.1, forward strand.
TTGTGGTTTCGACGGTTTTTATCGTATAAGAGTTGTAAAGCATATGGAGTAAAATTAGGATGCATATCACTATAAAGCGGTTGCATTGTGGTCAAGGAAACTGCAGTAATAAAATACAACACCACAAGTGTATAGCAATGTTCACCAAGGTTCACCAAATCATGAATCCAGGCAACTCAACCAACAATTGAACCTGTATCGCTACGGTCGAATGAATGCGTCTAAATGCTACACAAAGCAAATACTTAATTCTGTGATGCCAAAAACGTTTACTATTGTTACAAAATGTGTCAGTTGGTACGTTGACAGTAAATAATGAATGGTCTCTATGCAATTGTTCGATAATTAAAATACATTTGCTACTGACATTAATGTAGATAATAAACAATATAGCATGAAAAAAAAAACATTTAACGTCATAACATAAAAAGCAAAAGCAGCAAATGTCACTTTAACTCTTTTAAACTTGTAATAGCTGTGACAGCAATCATGAAAACATGAAATCATAAACTTCTAAAATGCTTAGATATTAAACATGGGAAGCCTTAGAAAAAATAAGATTATGAAAACTTAAAAAAATATCAAATTTATTCTATGATAAGTAGTTTAAAAATGACAGTATGTGTCTATTGGTTATGGCATTACAAAAATTTCATAAAACTATTGTACATTGTATCTGTCACATAGTTTGTATTTTACGTACACGATTGATAGATGATTCTGAACGCTTTCTGTCAGCTGCCTGGTAGTTAGCTGGAATACCAATTGGCAAAAAGTCAGCTATGTTGAATGCCAGTATATCGCCACGTTAGACTATCTGAATTATTACGAACCTGGAAGTACTACGTACACACATAAGTCGTGACACACAGTAGCCGTTTTGGAGTGGAGTAATGGGGAACTAAGTGATATAGTTTCAACTTATGGAGAAACATTCTGCTGCACGAATTAGGCATGCAGAAAAACGCACGAACGTTCATAGTAGTTATTCGGCGCTTGCATGAGACCGGAAGTGCAAGAATAATATCAAGGCATGTTGCAGTTCGCCGGCTGGGTATTGAGGTAGACGTTTTTGTACAGTATGGTTGACAATCCACACATCAGCCATCAGTACATGACTTATTGCTGCAAGGCTAACTGCATTACAGTACATCGCATAAAATAACCAATAATCAAACTACACTGTTTATTATCTGTATTAAAGATTTTGTAGCAAATTTATGAATGTATTGGTGTAGTTCTTACTAGTGACATTCACTGTCTACGAACCTACTTATATATTTTATAACATAATTAATGAAATTGTATAGCGGTCAAAATACACTCGTTTGACTATAGCTATGTTCAGTTGTTGGCAGTGTTATCTAGATTTACAATTTTGTAAAATTTTTAGATTTTATTTAATACTGCAGTTTCCTTAACAACAGAGTGCAACCGCTTTACTGTAACATGAAAAATGCTTTTAACTCCACCCGCATTACAAATCTTCCGTGAGAAAAACCTTCGAAACCACATCAGTGCGAAACGCCTATTTGTTTCGTTATACCGCCTTGCAAGGTAGCCACAACGGCTGCATATGTTCCAGGCGTTAGACTAAATTCAATAATTTTACATGTGATGTTATATGATATGGTCAATTCTAGCAATTTATGACAAGATGATCGTTTTAAAATTAATCTTCCATGTCTGTAGAATTTCTTTGTTGCACCGGTATCCTACTGCCCCTATGACCTCACTCACATGTGTGAAAGGCGTAAAAGAAGATTTATGACTCTGAATCTTCCTCTTGCATAATTTTCTTAATCCTGTGAGGAATTTGAACCATGATTTATTCTCCACGGTCTATTCGAACTACTAAAATTTATTTTCTTTTTCACAAAATAAGTCAGTTTTAGTGTTCGAACATTTGAAAATTTTGATTTTATACATTCTAAAAAGTTGTATATTTGATTACCAAACAACACTTAATTTCAATGTTTTCGGAAGCAAATAATGTGAAAACGCGGACGGTACTGTCATTTAATACGTGACTTTAAAACCGACTTTGTTTTAAAAGTTTGAAAATTAATGTTTCTGATATCTAAGACTATCACACACCCTACCTGCAGCCATATGTAACATCAAAATTCAGGCACTCGCCAGGTATGATACAGATTTCTGAACAAGATGATTGCGCAGACAAAGCCGAAGGCGTCGACAAGCTCAGTAAACACCCCTTCTTCCTTGCCAATCTCTTCCCGTTTCAGGAGGCGAGCACTTCAGGATGTTATGTTAGGGTGGGAGCTTAACTCTCTCGGGTTGTTCCCCCAAGAGACGAAGACGATCGTCTCAGGTCGCGGGGGTTGCGACAGGGGCGTAGGAGCGGCCCCCAGAGGTCGCCCAAGATCTCCCCCCATGGGCCTGGAATGCCGGGTAATTACGCCACTTTACCCGGGAAGGCGCCGGACAGGCTGTATTAGCATGGAGGAATGCAATTAGGAACAGATGCTTCTGGTGCTGTAACCCCTTCAACTCCGTCACCCTCGCACCCTTTCCTCACTTTACCCTCCTCACCCCCCCCCCCCCCCAAACCATCCTTCGCGTTTTCAAGACGGTCTCGTAGGGAACATACATTAGGGGTAAGCTGCTTTTGCTTCGCCCCTTCCCCCCTGTCCTTCACTACAGAGGATGTTCACGTCGCTATGGTTGAAACATAACCTGCCCAACAAGATAAAATCTCCTTTGCATACACTGAATATTTCTTCACATATTGACAACCAAAAACCCCAGGTTATTCAGTCAGTTTCGTATCAGCTACAACAAATGTTTGTACAAATTCGTGACGAACAAAGCCATTTGTCCTTAATTTAAACAGATGGAGCAACATGGTAAGCATACGACTTTACATTATACGTGGTGTTGTATAGGGATTTTTATTCAGCTATATACTTCGATGAATTTATCGCTATGCCTTCGAAACCATCCAAAATATTCCTAAGTGTTACAAAAATTAAAATAATTATGTTTCTTCATTTTTTTGTAGTTGCGAAGAGCAGTTTTATGGGAATATGTACATATTTATGAATGTGTATATATACATATATGTATATATATATGTGTGTGTACACCTTCAATCTTTCGTCACAATAAATAACAACAATTTTGTTATAAAATAGGCACGCCAAACTGTGTTAAAATTGTTGCAGTTGTGTTAAACATATTATTTAAAAATATAAAGCGTTTGAATAAATATGTTGACACTTGCAGTAAACAGATAACACTAATTGCTCGATTTTTAAACTTATGGAATGAACATTGAAGGTTAGTGAGACGTAACAATTTATTTTAATTAATTTTAATAAACAACATGTAAATAATAAAAAAAGGTGAGTTCTTCTGTCTCAACCACTTGAAACTCTTCTGTTCATCAGGATGGCATCCTGGTTGTACCCTGGGTAACGGTTCTGAAACGTCATTTGGCAGCAGGTGGCATGACTTTACTGTAACTGTCGCTTTTAAACTGTAGAAAATTTATAACGTAATATAAAAAATCCAATCCTTTTATAGTGTATGATTTTTTTAAAACACTGCCATTCCAATCGGGAAAAACCAAAAATGTGTTAATAGCCGAACTCTTTAACCAACATCCCCATTCATCATAGATTGAATGACCAACGTTTGGGAATAGGTACACCATCGTATTCCGAAATCTCCTGAAACTTCTCTAAGTATTCTTCTGTGGTTAAGACCTGTAAATATTACTAAAACTATACTTGCAATGGTACTTACTGAGAACCAATGGGTTTGTAACATGCACCATTGCTTTGGTTTTGTTGGCAAAGACCTCTGTGTAGTACGCCAAAAATGCTTTGCATTTTATGAGGTTTTCTTTGAAATTCGTGCTTCGTGGTTGTAACTTAGCAAGTTTATCTAGGTCTCCATTATTATTTGTGGCGGTTGGATCATCGCAAATACAGATTTTTTTGCCACCAAATCTTAAGCTATGGCGTATGACTACAAACCCAATAATTTCTATCCTTGAGACACGTCCATAATTACGAGTTCACATATTTCAATAGAGTTTATCGGGAACTCACTGTTCTATTCAATTTACCATGACCAGATCTAGCTGCATATAAGTGTACCAACGGTCAACAATGACCAGCTCTCCATGGTCTACGACCACCACTATTTCTTCTAAGACTACCTCTGTACGTCGTTGCTAGGTCTGTACCGACGCACAAGATGCTGTTAGCCCATATTAGTTTTTTCTCACCCATATAGTTAGTCTTTCAGTCTTTCTTTGATGTATTGTCTCAGAAGTTCAGCTGTTTTTTCACTATCTCTTATAACCACACTTTACTTATTTTTGAATATTTTTATTGGACTTCATTTCATGTCCAGAGCGAAGTCATTAGATACGCTTAAACACAACTGTACACAATAACAGAAACTAAGGAAGGAGTTTGCCATGTCCTATGTTAAGGAACCGTCCTGTATTCATTCGCCTGGATTGATTTCTGGGAACCATGGAAATCCGGAATAAGGTTGCCTGAAGCCAGGAAACGATCCCTAGTCCATCGATTGTGCTGTGTAACAGTTGCGCAAACTACTTGGATCACTTCAGAGTTGGTGTGTTAGCAACACTCTGAAAAAAAAAAAGCTGTCCATAAATAGGCAATGTAAATCTACTCTTAAACGCCACAGAATACATAATTTAGGGAGGGGGGGGGGATGATATGAGATATATATGTTCAACTCGTTGCTGCAGTTAGTCGATTCCGGAAAACTGAATTCGCATATTACACAAGCAAAATAAGTTCCAAAGCTACTATCAGGTTTTGCGAATTTTAACAGTCATACGGTTGTTAAATATATATTCATAGTTCTCAGCCGTCATAACGTTTTACTGTCCATGGGCATACCTGTGGCTCCCTACATAACGTATGTCATTCTTTTACAAAAAATAACTACTGCACAGTGGCGCAAAACTGTGTTCTTCTGAATTGTTCTTAATTAAATTACGATACCGGTCCATGTGGAAATCAGGATCATGGTACACAGTCGTAGGTCAGATTCCCAGTCTCAATTTTCTAGCCACTTTCATCTGTTGTTTAAAATACGTTATAGTATATTATAGTCACTACTTATCAACGATATAAGTGAACTTGACAAAATTAAAGTCGCCATACAATGGGAATATTAGGAAGGAGGTTAGCATCCAAATATAACTAAAATCATAAAATACATGGCCTGAGGGTGAAAATCTCAGTTTTCGTAAATAGAGATGTTTAATATTGCAATAAAAATCTATGGACTTCAAGAAGGAAGCCATTGGTTTCCTATAGCACACATTAATAAATAAAAAATCTTAAATGTCCATATGTACGTGTGTTTTGAGTAAGAGTTTTGCAACAATGGCTTACGGAACTAATAATAATGCATACGACCTCAACCAAACTTTTCACATACTGATATTAACTAACAAATTAATACTGCTGATGGTAGGAACACCTCCTGATAAGCAAGTTTTACTCAATTATTATAAGGTAAAGTAATTGGGCTTTACGTCTCGTCGACAGCGAGGTCATTAGAGACAGTACACAACTTAATGCAATGACAGGAACTGGGAGTGGAGTCGGCCATGGCCTTTGTTAAGGAACCATCCCAGCATTCGCTTGGAGCGATTTCGGGAATCCATCTGTATTCTTATAAGCTAGGTATAAAACATCGAAACTAAAAAGAATAAATATTAAGTGTATGTATTTGTTATGACTGTGTAGAAACAAATAAATGTTGTTGAAAAATGCGACTGCACGCCAGCTTAGACGGCGAGTGGTAGCTATTGACTGAAGGACACATTCAAGGAGTTCAAGCAGCAGGCAGCTGCAAAAACACCTAGTAGCCTATAAATACCGGAATGAAATCGACGTATATAAATTAGCCATTTGAATTTAAAACGGTAGTAATATTATATGCAACACATTACAGCTCATTACCCGCCAACTTACATGGCGTGTGCTGTAATATTGATGATCTAGGGACGGGCCACGCTATTCACAAAAAGTATAATGTCAGTTGGCAGCCTGCGCTTTATCTGGTATTAAGTTTTCTGGTTACCTTATGTATATATTTTGTGGTCGAACTTCGTACGAGTTGATTTATGCTTGCTAACTCTTCCTTCAGGCATCTCCATAATATTCCTAACTAATGATTGATTTCCTTTCCTTTATATGGAAAGTGAATTACGTAAGCTCTAAATTAACCTTACTCTACAATAATCTCTCGTAAACTTACCTAGCAGTAAAGAACAGAACGTTGATTTTAAATAGTAACACTTCGTGACCTTCTATTCGCAGGTCGTATACAATCGGTGCACCATTGATAAGTCATCAAAATAAAACAATTTCGGTAAAATTTTAATTAAGTATGTCAGTAGGTTTTATGAGGCCGCGGCAGCAGAGTGGTCAGACTGCTTTCAGCCGAACTCACATTCTTCCATCAGACATGAACAATCTATTTGAACCTAATTGCTCGCATTCATCAATGAATAATCTAAAATGTAGAATTTTATTTTGTAAGTAGGTTTATTATTTCGTGTATGGTACCTGCGAAGTTACTATTTTTCTTCAGTGTTTCATTAAACAAAATAACAGCTATTTAAAGGGAGCACATGTGCAAATTGAAACATTTTAGTATCAAAAGCCATAGAGCCAGATTTACTTAACTCTTTGTGTACCAGTCCCTTATTACATAAAAACTTTCGACGATACCGTAGACACAAAATAAATAATTGTACTTATCGACAAGTGTAAAAGTCTTTCTGTAGCAATTAATTTTTGCTTCTAGTTACTGTATTTATTTACTTGCCACAATACGTTTTGTCAAAATATTTACGTAAGATTGTTTGTGATAGGTTTACTCAGTGTCCTATAACTTAAGTAAGTTTCGACAGTTCTGTATGAACTTACAGTAAACATTTACGTAATGTCAATTACAAAGTATGAAAAATATTCCGTTACATACTGTAGCATAGTCATCAAAAATTTATTTTAGAACAAGATATATTAACTCACTTTACATCAAACGTGTAAAATGCATAAACAGTGGTTGCTCTTCAGAACTGTCAGATGAACTGAAGTTATGTAAAACAGGGTACAGAGACAAAATAAGCCTGCGTGCAAAGATGTTCTCTATTGTGGCTTCTACTCTTCTGATATAAACTACAATGCACTTGGTAAACACTTCTGACTGTCCCTCAGATGGAAACCACAACCATAAAAATGGCACTCGATGTCCATAGCTGAATACTTCGCGTCAGGAAACAAGCGACATGCATGTGTCCTGCAGTTAACCATGGCTCTTTCCTCATACTCCCCAACCCCCTTTGGTTTTGGTGAAGGAACGTGTGGAGGCATGGCTATCATGTCAGGAGTCATCCAGGAATACTATTGCCGGCGTGCAGAAGAGATAACTTTCTCGAGTGTTACATTTTGACTAGCAGGAGAGTTGCTTTGATCCGCTCTTGCCTCAACTTGACCAGCAACGTCGTGTCGCACCCTGTACATTCCACCCCTTCATCGTTTCCCCTTCTGCTCCTCGCCCAATCCTGGGCTGACCGCATATCTTCAAGAAAAGCTCCGGCAAACTAATGCAAGTCGCATTTGCCCCTAATGGCGACGTCGGTTTTGGCCCGGGTCGCCGAGTATGGGGGAGGAGATGTCGGCGGTCGTGAGAACGTCACAAGGATTTCTGAAGAGGGACGCACCCTCCCTTGTCCTCAACATACCCACTCTCTCCCCGGCTATCTAAAGCCATTTACCCGACCAACCCTTCCTCCCACCCACACACCCACCCGCCGCCTCCAGGGCTTAAGACTTGCTGCTAGATCTCGTCCCGACCCTTGCACTGTACACGCTCCTAAGATAGTTGATAGAATCCTGCGGTGCATTCGACCAGAAGTCACGGACTAGGAATTGATAAGAAGGTGAAGCCAGGAGAGTGAGTGAGGGAGGGAGAGAGGGGTTAGTCGTGGCAGCGACCGCACAAGACGTTGCGTCATTAGTAAGCGGCCTTGTGACTCAGGACCAGCTATAGCTCAACACTAAAAACACGAATTGTATTCCACACGTTATTGAAAGTCTGTATGGAAGAACTACAAAACAACAACCCTAGATAACAATACTTCCCAACTTTATGGGCAAACATTTACCCATAATAATGCATTTGTTAAGTGTGTTCTGTTGCGCCTCAATAAGTGTACGCGATATATGCATCAGAGATTGTTCTTCAGAAGTATGGTACTCGAGAAATATTTTTGCTCAGAATTTTAGGAAAAACTGTTGTTAGGTCTGCTGCTTATTTATTATTTTTTGCGAATGGCTTCAAGAAACATACAATTTTAAACTTATGCTTTTAACACTGAATTATAGATCATACTATCTTAATGAGCATCCCTAAGGTGAGTTGGAATTACTTGTTATATTTGTATCGTTTGTTTAGAAACAAATGTTTAGAATTTACCATTATATCGCTCTAGCCCAGTACAGTATCTAGTTATAAACTCATAAATCCGTAACATCTGACAAATATTAATAACGAAATTAGTCATTTATTATTCTTTAATTACAACAATAATATTGCCTATTTATAAATGGAAAACTTATTACTCGGGATGAGACCCCACATTAACGCAACCTCATACTCTATATAACACACCACTCACGCCTCCTGAAACAGTCATCGCCATACTAAATATATTAATTTATACATACACTACATTAAAACACTAATTTAAGTCTGGAAAATGTTTATATAATTTTCCGTTGACAAACAGATAAACAGAACTTTAGGGGGGTTTTAAAATATTAGTTTCTGACAAACACTTAATGCAACAGTCACACAAAAATAAAAGCAGAGGAAGTAATTTTAGACCCAAAATGGGAAACGTAAATATAAGTTTTTTTAAAATAAAAATATGTTAGCTTATTAAGCAACCACGCCTGAAATTACGTTGTTATAATGCCTAAGAAACAAAATAAAAAAGTGTTCGTAAGATATTTAATGATTCTGCGTACTACGCTTTCAGATGCGGAGTTAAAATCAGAAATCAAAGATAAAGTAATTATTTCCTAACTAAACAATATAAAATTAAACTCATTCAAAGAAAATCGTTTCAAGGAGTACTGACCATATTGGTAAACTTTGCTAGTTTCGGTGTTGGATTTTAAATATCTTAAATTATACGTTAGTATTAACATTTATGATATATCGTACTGTATGACCATGAAACGTGCATAATCACATTGAAAACCACACACACACACACACACACACACACACACACACACATATATATATATATATATATATATATATATATATATACACACACATACATCATGTTGCGTATTGTTGTAACCACAGTAACGTCACACAACTGAATACGATGTTGTAAATTGTATTATTATAATTAATTAAATTATAAATTTCATGAGTAAGAGTTCGCGAGTGAGTAAGGGATTTTTATCAGCGCTTAACCTCGAGATCTTTAGCGCTGGTGACTGGTGAAGGGGTGACATGATGTGAGTATGGAGCAGCGCCGGAATGAAAGGGCGGGTGAAACGGGAGAGCCCCGAGAAAACCCGCCGACCAGTGGATTCTTCTGACACGATTTACACATGTGAAAATCCGGGGACTGACCCCGCCGGGAATCGAACCCGGATCGCCTTGGTGGGAGGCGAATGGTCTGATCATTCGGCCACCGCGGCCCCTACTACTAGTTCGTCAGTCAACGACGAGGGACAGCTGGAAGCTTCAGGACTCCACGGCAAATGTGGTCAATAGAGCCGGAGTTGGGGGTTGGGGGGACTTCTTGCCCTTGCCCAATCTGTTTCTCTCCCTCGCCCTTTTCCTCTCTCTCTCGCTCACCCTTCCTCAAGGTTTCTGCTGACACTTTTAATGTCTGATCTCTGAAATAGTTGTGAAATGGGAGCGCATGACTGGATGTACTCCATTTGTATGTAAATGTCTGTTAAAGAAAACTAAAGAGAACATGAAATCATAAAAACAGAGTATGCTTTAGTCTACGTGATTTATACGCCAAATAAAATTTCATTAATGGAATCGGTTAAATAAAAACAATTCGTCACAAACACCTCATGAATGAAGCTGTAAGTACCAACTCTGTTATTAGGACAATTAACTTTATGCTGTTAACTACAGTGATCACTGTGCACCATGTACAATTTAACCATTTTCCTACTATCCGTGCACCAATGCCCTTAAGAAGAGTCTTCGCCGGTGTCAAATTTCCACCTTTGACGGGTGGGAACAGCGTAGAGGTAAGGGCCAGTTTCCCACACTTGACGAGAAGCATATAGAATCTATTCAAAGCGCGTCAAACTGGCGTACAAAGTTTTCGTTATAGTATTTTTTCCTATGAGACTTTAAGCGGTGACAACATTTTATTTTTGAATTGTATGACGTAAAGACTCGCACATTCCTCTCGCTTTGCACTTTACGAATTAAACAACATACCGTATTTACAGCATTCTAAATAGCCCGTTTTTATTCATTTTGAGAGACCCGAAAATCATGTTTCTAACAAGCGTGCTGAATTTTTGGAAACATAGAAGCATACTTTCCAGTGTGTGTTCTTTTCGTATGTAAACACAATATGAATAAGTTAAGTCGTTTTGCTGATAAAATAATACTCGTGACGTCCTTCAACGCCGTCCATGCGCCAGTGGAGGACTCCTCGTAACAGCGAGGTATTTTCCTGGAATGGAAGATTTCATGGACCGTGAGACTCCTGACCGCGCGATTGGTGAACGTAGGGATATACTTTCTTACTTTCTTGATTACTTGCCGAAATTATTTCAAATGTACTCCGACAAAGCTTAGATGGCATAGTTATCAAATAACCCACTTTCTTTTTCTCTTTCTCCAAATACGTATTACACCTGGCTGCTGAACAACGAAAACATCTTTCAATTACTTATGTAAGACCTAACGTCAAAGATTAGAACCGCCAAGGTATCTGTCGGTACGTTTAAAACGACTTAAATTCTAGTTCTCTTTCATGTGCTGAGATTATCCTGCCTTTTCTTGTGCTTCAAAAAGGTTTAACACAAAGTGTGTATGAAAAATTCTTGATGTTTAAGGGTGTTGTGTGATTAATTCAAGCATGTGGTGGTTACGTACTTACGTTAAGCAAATTTGGGAAATAAAATGTTTCTGAACTTAGGGCCTGTATCATTTCAAAAACTATGTGAAACTACTTTTAATGAGTCATCTTAGTTTTGCTAACGTTTAACACGTTAAGAGATTTTGAATAGCACTTACATCTAGGTTTTTATCGCGGGTGAAGGGTGACATGATGTGAGCATGGAGCAGTGCCGGAATGAAGGGGCGGGGAATACGGTAGATCCCTCAGAAAACCCGCCAACCAGCGACATCGCCCGGCACGATTCCCACACATGAAAAATAGGGATTGACCCTGCTAGGAATCGAACCCGGGTCGTCTTGGTAAGAGGGAGAGCTCTAGTCACCGCACCATTCGCGGCCCTAGTGAGATTGGGAGACAGTTATTTGTCACATCCAGTGTTCAGAGAGAAATGTATTATGGAGAGTATTTCTGCAGAATAATCAAACGTAGAAGTTAGTGTTTTTGTCGATAGAAAATTTAAGCGGTTACATCAGTTAACATCTACATGATTAAGCATTAGTTTACATAATTATGTGTAGGTTTTTCATCTAAAGTAATCGTAGAACTTCGATATTTAACGTAAAAGCGTTGTTTGCTGTGAAGTTACGGTATGGTAACACAGGTAGTGTTGCTAAGCTGCAAGTAAGTTTTTGTGTATTGGCAGAACCGGTACGGTAGAAATAGAGTGGCAGCTTGCGGAGCATTTGACTTGGCTGTACAACATGCAGAGCTCGTTATAAACTTTTACCAAAATAATAAATAACGTCAAAAATATATAAATTAAATTTCCAATGAAAAAAAAAATACTTATATTCGATTACACCGCAAATAAATTCCTAGAATGTAATTCGTAATATGAAGAACATTAATTAATTTTATCTATATTTTTGCCAAAGTAAAAATCGTGTTAATGTTTTGAATGCTTCACAAGCAAACACTTTGCGAGAAAGTCGTCTCCAAGTTTATATATCACATAATATTTATTTTTTACATATGGAATTTTGCATGTGTACATAAAATAAATGTTAAAATTTTTTGTAAGAAAAAGTCGTTAATTACGTATTAATTACGTACAAGCACAGAAATTATTGAGTAAGATAAGCTAAAAGAAGGTTTTCTCCCAATTTGGTGTTCTTAAAGAATGCATAGCGAAAATTCGTCTGTTATTTTGCCAAACGTTAAGTCTCGGGAAAATCTCGGTTAATATTTCACATTAAATTCAATAAATGTCTTGCATTGATACAAATTATAACATTTTTCTTTAATATACAACTTAAATAGGACATTTGACGATTTTTACAGTGTTGGTAAAGGTTTTTTTTTTTTTTTTTTTTTTTTTTTTTTTTTTTTTTTTTTTTTTTTTTTTTTTTTTTTTTTTGATCTCTGAATATTTAACAGACTAGTTCAGTGTTCCGCAAGTAGCCACTCCACTTATACCTTAAACATTCTGCATTAAGGCCATATTCCATCATTTCTACTGCTGTTACCATACATCAATTTTTTTTTAAACCTAAACAAGAGCAGATGTAAAAAAAAGACTGTTGCACGTTTTTTGTTTAAAAGAGTGCATTCTATGTTATATAATTTTTGCTAAGCAAAACACACAACGGTTTCAGCTAATTATACAATTAAGAAAATTACCGTTAGTAAACAAATTAGCCAAATCAACATAATTTTAGATCTAGAAAAAATAAACTAATCGCAAAAAAAAAAAAAACAATTTTTAACAATACTGTACAACAGTTTTTCTGTATTTGGTCTCATTTATTAATAAAAACTAATTAACGTGAAAGTCGTAGAAATAACGGATCATGGCCTTTTAACGATTCAGTGAAAGAGCGCACTTTGGAAACGAAAGTGATTTTTTTTGTGAAGTGAAGATATTTTGGTCAGCACTTAACATCTAAGTCTCTGCCGCTGGTGAAGGGTGACATGATGCGAGTATAAAACACCGTCGAATTGAAGGGGCGGAGGAAACGGGATATTGCGAGAAAATCCTCTGACCAGTGACGTAGTCTGCACGATTCCCACATGCGAATACCCGGGGACCGACCCCGCAGGAAATCGAAACCGGATAGCCTTCTATGGATCGTGGGCTGGGGGGGGGGGGGTGTGGGGGCGAATACTATAGTTACTGCACCAACCGCGGCCTTGCGTTTTTTAACCTGAAGAATAACCGTAATCCTGTAAGACGTTATGTGAGTTATTATTTTGAGTGATACAAGTTTTGTACTGTTTTCATAACGAAATTGCGTGTATTTAGTTATAGTCAACTGCACAGTTACACTTAGACAAAGAATGTGTTAAACAAAAATATTGTACAGCCTTAGCTTCATAATGCATTTTGTTATAATAATAAACTGTTTTAGTATTATTATACAATTTATTCTTCATTAACAGGTGTCCACATACAACACTAAAACTATAACTACAGGGTAAATATACATGATTACTGTTATCGCTTGCACTAGAAAGTTGCGGTACGGTTGCTGTATTTCTTATAAATGTCGAACCAGAAGTTCATGTTCTTCTTCTCGATGTCATACTTCAGAGCTGTCGTAACGTTGATCTCCAGGTAAGGGAAGCTACTCTGACTGACAGGTTTCCATGTCACCGCACCTGTTGCACTAGGCACTCCAGTCTTGGCAAAGTTCGTCCACAGTTCTCCCATCAACCTAGCAACTTTAGCGTCGTCCGAGTTCTCTCCCTTAATTTGGCTTTCGTATAAAATGTACGCCAACTCCGCAGCATGGCCTGCGACACCGTAAATAAACTGGTAGTTGTAAGTATTGTGCGAATACTTGGCCCGATAGTGCGTCGTTCGAACTACACCCAATACAAACAAGAGGTCTGACTGAAGGTTTAGCCAATTTTGACGGGTTTCAAATGCGATTTCCTGGTCGCCGTAGTAAAAGGTCTTTATCTTCTGAGCTACGTCCTTGGATTTTTTGGAGCCTTTGGTGAGTCCCAGGTCGACGGGAACAACTTGCTCCAGATCATTGTTGATTGCCTCCCAGTAGCTTGGTTCGGTAAAAGCAGTTTCGTCGACAATGGTCACAGCTTCTCGCTTGGTAACACCGGTAATGTAAGGTACATTGTTGAAAAGTCCATTCTTCTCAAGGTATATTGGCTCGTGCGACAGAAATGGTTTCTCTCCTCTCAACTGTATCTCGAGAGTAGGCACGAATGGGAATGAGAACAAGCGCGGGTTTTCTTCTGCAGTCAAGACTTCGCTAAGGGCGCTAATCAACTCTTCGGCGGATGCTGCTCGCAAGTTTTGTATACATTCTGCAGCGCTGAGGGCCTCCTTCCCGAGAATGTTGCTGAGGCGGTAAGCACGGTCATTTATATTTTTTTCAAACGCCCAAGGATTGAGAGCAGAGCCACTCTCTGAGATTGCTCTGTGAAAAAGACCTGTTTGAAAGAAGGCAAAGTTAACCACGTGTAATATACATTTTATCGGCACATTTGTTCAATTTTAAATAACTTTCTGCCTTGCACCTGTGGGTAAGATGTAATGGAACGAATTATCTTGTAATGAAAGCCTTGCAGATGCTTCCGATGGCGTGGGAGTTTCTAGGGTTTCTCATGTTTCCTTACCCATATTTACTACGTAGCTTTCCATCAACGAGTTACTTCACCTCTCTTCAAGTTGACGGACAGATAGATATAGCAATCCGGAGCCCAACAGCAACAATGAGACAGATTTAAACTCTATTACGTAATGTGTTTCTATGTGTCGCACATTTTTTCATGTTTTTGTCGTATTGTGCAGTCTGAGATTTGTATTTGCTCAGTTCATATTTTTTGTTGCAGTTTTCTCAGTTAAGTTATATTAAAGCCTTACATGTTATATGTGCTTTAACAAAGAGTTAATAGTAATTTATTTCATTATTACTGAGGATTGTTTGTATTGTGATTCGAGTGTTAAGGTTTCGTGTATCAGTGTAAAAATAAAATGCTTTTTCGGTTTGTAATTTTTTTATGGTTAAATGCTTTTCGACTTTTTTTGTGTCTCAGTTGAGCATTGCTGTGTGTTTTCGTCCGTTTTTTATGTCACAATTTTTAAGATAATTTTACCCGGAAGTAATGTTATCTTGCTATTTTTCTTTATGTACCTGATTTTGCGATGGTTTAAACGGAGTATTATGTGTCAGGTAACTATACTCGTCGAAAATCACAATCTGGGTGTCACGAGGCCATGTATGAACCCTAATGCAGCCAAATTTTGCGCGCTGTATTTAAGCACGTTTTGACATTGGCGGAGATCACTCAGATCAGTTATTCTGCTGTGTTAGTTGTTGCTATTTGTTGTAATTTGATGTTATTTAATGCAAGTGGTTTATGGAAGTAAAACTGCATTTCCGACCATTGATTCGCTATCATCAGCTAATTAATCACCGATCACGTGTATAGTTTCGTACACGTATGTTAAATTTATGATATATACAGTACGTCCAATTTTTTTTTACATAATTTTTGTAGAAATTGTGTTTTTTTTTTTATTTAACTGCGAAGCACACTTGTCTGTCAATTCGTGGTATTGTTTTTTGTGTACGTTTGAAGATGGACATCCATTCATCCAAAATTGTATTAAAATTTATCGTTCAGTATGTCAATATTTCCAAGAGGTAGTCAAAAGTCTCCCAGAAACATTCAGACATGGTAATTATAAGCTGGATAAAAATATTATTTTGAAAGTGAATGAGATGTCATAACCGACTGGTACATGTGACTTTAACTCTAGGCCAGGGACGGCCAACCCAATGCCCGCGGGCCAAACACTGGCCCGCCACTGAATTTTAAACGGCCCGCCATAAGCTCAAGTATTTGCATAATATTTTAAAGCTACTTACACTGATAGCAAAATATTTAAATAATGACTTGATATTTGGCAACGCACCTTATCTAAATACTGTGGAGACAATTCTCTCTTATACTACTATAAAACTGCACGTTAATGTTCAGCTCATAAAAAAGTAGTCGACGTGAATGTTTTTTATCGTGGCCCGCGACATGATTTGGTCTGACTTTTGGGCCATAGCTTCGATAAGGTTGGCCACCCCTGCTATAGGCCGTGGTGTAAGTAAAGAGTGTTGTACAGTAAACATGGCATTTCTCAATTTAATGCACTGCTTTGACGGACCTATATTCAATTTAGTATTTTCACAATTACCTTCCTTCTTCTAAGTTTATCAAAATGTTAACAATTGTTTTAAATTATATTAATAGGTATTTTAAATTTTTGCTAATATTTTTCTTAGTAATTTAATATACGCATCCTTTTAATATATTATTTCTGTTATAACTTATAATGTTTTATGTGTATAAAACCCTACGCTTTCTACAATACGCAATTTCACATAATCCACTACTGCGTTCTTTTAACAGTTCACAGAAAATTGTGACGAATAAATAATATATAACACCATCACATGTTCCGTTATATAATATATTAGTAATTAAATGCTGTACACATATATTTACATTACATTTGATCTGCCGCGTTAGTTTACTAGTGCGGTTCTCCTTACGTGCATAACGAGAGCTCAGCCTTATGAAAATCAAAACAAACTAAGTATGGTCAACTTAATTTTTCCACGGAAAAAAATCAGTGACAACAGATTGTACGATAGTTGGGTAAGGTAAGCTAATTGGGCATTTACGTATCATCGACAGTGAGCTCGCTAGAGACGGCGACATACAACTTGATATAAAGACAGGCACTAGGAGAGGATTCGGTCATGATCTTTACTAAAGAACCATCCCAGAATTAGCCGGGAGCGATTTCGGAAAACTATGAGAAACTGAAATCAGGATGGCAGGAGCCGGGGTTCCAACCCGACTCCCCCGAATGACGACAGTTGGGAAGGGCATAGTGAATTCCGTATTTAAGTTTATTATTTTAAATAGTTTCGGAAGACTGATATTTATGACAGTCATAGTGTAAAATAAAATGTCCTTAGCAGTCGCTTAAGACAGTATGTGGTAAATTATATTAGTCTGTTTTCTGGCGTATTATCTTGTCATTCATTGAGTTTGTGTACCTTATGCACGAAAAAAAAATGGGATAGACAACAAATATATACCACTGGATAAAAAACACTTTCTCCTCTGTAGGTTTTAACACTGTCATATCAAAAAGAATTGTGTTAACCTTTTGAGAGCGGAGAAAGCGTATGAAATTGGACGCTGGCACCCCCCGAGCTCGCGCCAAAGATTGTTACTTTGTTCGGATTTCCTCCAAACTTGGCTATATTCTTCTGAACCCACTTCAAGGCTGCAGTCTGGTCTTTCAACCCAGCGTTCCCAGGAGCGTCGGTGCCATCAACTCTCAAGAAACCTGTATGGATTGTAACAAAGCGTTAAAGTACAGCAGTTAACTTGTAACATTACTGTGAGTAAGGATATTTTGTCGGCGCTTTAAGGCTCTGGCTGCTAGACTTAGCTGCGCAGTTCAAGGCCACGCTCTCCTGTTTCCTTTGTATTTGTGATAATAATTTTTTTAAGCTTAAACGAGAGCAGACATAAAAACTATGTTTAGCAGTTTAGTTTGAAATGGTTTCTGTCGTTGTAGCTAATTTTTCACGACATGAAATTATAGCCTATGGTTTCGACCAAAAAGTTAATTTACCAGAATTTCGTTTATTGCATATTTTCTAACACCACAGATTGAACTGCCTTGAAAAAATCTGCCAACATCGGAACACCACCTCAAACAAAACTGCCAAACAGATTTCTGATTACTGATCACGTTTGGGAGTAAAACATTTAATGTCGCGAAATAAGTAGAAACACTGTTGCATGGCCTTAAGTTGGGAATAAATGCTACAATAAATTACTAATCAATTGACCACTTTTTAAGATAACTCTTTTAATACATAAGTGTTCTACACAACATATCTTTAATATTAAAAACGGAAAAAAGAAAAACTTTTTTGTGGAATACAAATATCGAAATTACATACGGTACTAAATACAAAATTGAAAATCTGGCAAAATTTTTGTATGATACATTCCTTGTAGAACTTTCACGTAGGATGTTTTTTTTCTGCGATATAGGTAATGAAAATTTCGTGATTTCAATGATCTGCCCCTTTATACTTAAAAATATATTTATTATGAACTTTAGTAACCAGATTAATTCAGACTTAATGTCGCTTGGGGTGTTAAACTTCGTTCGGCAATCATATACAGTATGCAAGGATAAATCAATCAAACTGGCGGTGTAGCATAGTGTGTCACTCCGGGAAGACGACGGACTTGATTGTTGGGTAAATAATACTTCAACAAAAAAGTTAGTCACGACAGTTAACGCAATATATTAAAGTCGGAGATTCAGTGTTGTGACGAAAAAGGCAAAAACGGTTAACGCCTAAAGTCACTTCAAACACAACTAACTATAAAGTGAAAATAAACATAAATAAGAGAAATAGACATTTGTCGTATCCACAAAACTAACAGAGACCTGTCAAAACTAGTGTTAGCAACGTGATAGCCAGAGAGAGAGCATGTTACCTAAATTCAAGATAATGTATGAAAATAGTCTACAGTATTCGAATAGGATGCTGTTTCACACATATTTCTCAAGTGTAATTATATATTAAAAAAGGCATGCAAACTATAACAGAGTGCAATGTGAAAAACTATTTGAAGCAACGATATCTTGCGTTAGACTTACCGAAGACGTTGACACGGTGGTTCATGGACACCACTACCATGCCTCTATCTATCAGCTGTCCTGGTTCAATATCCCCGGTACCTTGCTGAAACGCTCCGCCGAAGATGAATACCATGACGGGCAACAGCGAGGTGCCACGTCTACTGTTTGGTAGCTGAAAAACATAACGAATTCTTCTCACTATTATAACCAAATATGTCCCTTGAATTCAATATTCTTACCCAGCTGCAAGTTCCGAGCGGTATTCAAAAACGAGTTAATGAAGTTTGTAACAGATAAATAGCTACTAAGTGTAAAAGCCTTGTCTATAGTTAATTTCACACTCGGCTGTTCATGAAACAATTACCACACGAAAATTGTACAGTTTCGAATAGCTCTTAGGCTACGTTTCATCACGGCAGTCCAGGTTTGATTCCCTGGGAGGAGGGTTTCTCTCAAATTTCGCATTAGGGAAACGTGGCGGACGTTGCTATTGGCCTGTGAACTTTCTTGAAATTCTCTTATTTTCCTTACTTTACATTGTGCTGCTATTTTATGCTCACATTACTTTATCTTTAAGAGCAATGAAGACATTTATTTTAAGAAAAAGACGTTGTCAACATCTTTAATTATTTTCATAACATTTCCTGGACTTTTTGTACATTACGTTAAATAGCTCACATTAATTTGATCGCGAAACTATACATTGTTTAAAAATTCATTGTATACTTTGTGACATATTAAACTAATGCCAAACTGGGATTTGCGTATTAGGAGGAATCAATTTATAGGTATAATAATACGCGACTTCAGAAAAAAAAAAAAACAAGGAAACAGTATGGTAGTTCTACCTGAGGCGTGAAAACATTTACAAACAAGCAGTCCTCAGAACCGCCCGACTGTTGGTAGCATTGTGACCCGAAACTGGTCGCATTTCGCTCTCCGGACCACGACTCAGCTTCTTGAGGGGCCTGAAACAATTTAAAACAATTTGATAGTTGCATGAATTTCTTCATATCCACTATAGTTCATTGCTCACATTCGTAGATAATAGCAAATTATAATATTAAAAATATTAAAAAGGCATTCTTGGTTGTTGTGGAAAACACAGGTGCATATAAGCTTTTAGTCTTAACAAAAAGAAATTTAAAATATTTTTTTTCTAGTTCACTGTGTTTTGTTAACTTAATTAAAAACGGAACCACAGTATATGAAATTCAGATCTATTTTTTTAACTGTGTACAAATATTATAAATTAGATGTTATCAATACGCGTTCATTTAAATTAACAATTGCAATTAATATTGTCTTGCAGACCTTACTGTCATTAGATATTTAGCACGTGACTACACTATCTCTGAAGTAGTGAAGTGAAGAGATTTTGGTCAGCGCTTAACATCGAGGTCTTCAGCGCTGATGAGGGGTGATGTAATATGAGTATGGAGCAGCGCCGGAATGAATGGATAGGGGAAACGGGAGATCCCCAAGAAAACCCGCCGACCAGCGGCATCGTCTGACACAATTCTCACATACGAAAATCCGGGGACAAACCCCGCCGGTAATCGAACCCAGATCGCCTTGGTGGGAGGCGAGAGGTCTGACACCTCGGCCACCACGAGCCCCATCTTCGATGTAAAAGGGTTTACTGGCTGACACATCTAGCCATAGCCAAAACCAAGAGACCTAGAAACGTGAACGTTTTAGTGTGGGTACCCTTCGGGTGATAGATGAGCCTACTAGAATTAAATATTTGCTATTCAATCACTAAGATGTTCCAAAGGGGTGAAATATGTTTTCGATGAATCGTCGGTATAGCTCGAATCCGATGGGCTATAATCAATATTGCAATTTTACTTCAATGTGTTACCTATACAAGTTCCAAAGTGTTATCAAAGGCCTTTTGAAAATTCGGCCTATCATTATAGCGCGAAGAAACTTGGAATGTGTTTTAGATAAAACCTTCTGTATATCGAACCGTCAAAATGTAGAGTAGGTTATCGTCGTGTTTTTAACTTCAGTTGATACCTATACGATGGCTGAAACGTGATTGTAGGAATTCGTTTTTAACTAGCCCATTATATATATAATATATATTATATATAATATATATTATATATATACATACACACATAAAATCAGTGAAGATATCGCAGTATTGTCTGCTTCCACAAGTCTTTCAGCTGGATAAAATAAGTAAATTGCCTGAGGGAAATGAATTTGCAAACGTTTTGAAGCAGACAATTCGAAAAGTAAGAAAGACCATAAAAAATAAGATATTTGTACTACATTCTACCTGCTATCGATACGTAGTGCGATACCACCTCTTTGTTCATGCGCCTGTAAACATATTGTTTTTGGTTTTTTTTTTACTTTAAGACATACTACCGAATAATCTTGTAGGGTATAAGAAGTACACGCAGGGAAAGCCGCGGGAAGGATTCGTTCATAAGATTCATAGTGAGGTCGGGAACATAAGATGTTTCGTCTAACTAATGTATTACATTTTCACTCGTAGTTAAAGACTACTTACTGTAGATACTATCAGTTCCGTTAAATGCTTTGGACATATTTTTTGTGCCAAACACTGTTTAACTTTTACACATCAAATAGCCCGCAATTTCCCCTAATAAAATATAATTAAGTCCCATAATTATTGTTTAATCAATCATCAAAGTTACAAAATGACCATTGCAGTGTAGCTAAAATAAAAAAAAAAAGTAATTTAATGAAATAAAAATTACAGGAATTGTAAGTCAGTGTACCACTGCATTTAATGGTATGTTCGACGAAATTGTAGTAACAGCCACAACTAAAATTACGCAAATTTTTATTAATTTTCACCAATTTTTAAACAATACAAAAATGTATTCTTTTTTAATTTTTTTAATTCTAAAAGTATGTTGTATTAGCTCACAACATTTAGTATCGAAACGAATTATCTTGTTTCTGCAAGTTTATTACTTTTTTTTTTTTTTTTTTTTTTTTTTTTTTTTTTTTTTTTTTTTTTTTTTTTTTTTTTTTGTTACACCGGAACGCTATTTTGTGCCTTTGATGTTTGATCACGTAAAAACTGCACAGAGAAAAAATATTGTAAAATAGAACAAAATTTGTTTGTAACAACGAAATTATATTTTCAATACATGCAAACAAATGTATGGTTTGTCACAACCAAATTACTTGTTTGGAATATTTTTGTTGTTTTAACTAAATGACGTGGTTGACGCAACCATACAGATGTTATTAAATAAAAAATTACTTCATTTCATTGAACAACCATTAAAGTATGTGACGTTTAAATCATTGTGTTCGCTCTGATCACTAATATAAAGTTATTTGTAAAGCAACTTTTAAGAAAATAATATTTACGTGTAAATATAAAATAACTACATATGCACACCGATTTGAACCTGCAACCTTTAGTTCGTCGGCCACGTACATTACCCCTAGACCATCATTACTTACAAACAATACCATGTATTTTTTACATACACATTCCTGTGACATATAAATTCCGATAAACTTATGATTAAGATAATCTGGCTTATTCTTGCTGTTTTCTTCTCCGTAGTTATTACAAAATTGTTCTTAGAATATGCAGCAAAATATGGGTAGCGAAAGATGCAAACTCTAATTAGACTCGTGTGTACTCGGCAAAATGTTTTTAACTGTTATAGCTAGAGACTGGAAAAATTCGCGGGTTCACAGACCTGTAGGCTAGTCTCCAAGCATATATGTGTATTCAAGCAGACAACATCTGTTCTTTAGCTGCTGCCTGATACTGTGAAATGGGCCCGCATTTAGTTACATTGTTATTATTGGCTCATCGGCTTCAAGGCGGTGTTAAATAAGTCAACGACCAACTGTGAAAGTAGCACAAACTAACAGTTGATGAAATTCTAGCTTGTGCATGAAAGAAAACGCGAAAAATTCAGTTCTCTAGTTATAGCTAGAGATGATGGTTTATCGCGGGAAAAGTTGACTGTTTGATGGATTTCAATACACGTCCAGCTTACCAGAAGATTACTGGTTTTAGCTTGTACGTGGAGCTGTTGCCCTATTTGACTGAGCCAATAAGAATCCCGATATTGTAATATTGGAGGCCTGGTATTGTTCTGCAGACAGCTACGTTGTGTCAGTGTTTTCAAGGCTATCTTGGCACAAAACATTTTCACGATATACCATCATCTCGAGTTATAGCTATCTCCAGTTTTTATGAAAAATGAAATCCCAGAAAAAATTGTTTATATGAATTGTAGACACACCCAGAAAACTTTGGCATTGAATAGCTCAGTTCTATAGTTAACTGTGGGTTGGTTCATTTCTGTTTAATACTGTCCAAATATGGTTGCCTCAAATAAATATGATAGTATAAATAAATAAATAAATAAAATATTATAAGTAGAGTCAGTGAAAAGGGGTGAATAAAATCTGACTATTTCGGTAAATAGATTTAACGTTTTCGTAATAAAATTTCGGTAAAAAATGTTTATTTCGGTAAATAAAGAATTATTTCGGTAAACCAAAATTCTTTGTTTTGCGATAATAAAATATAACTTAAGTACTGGTTTACTTAAATTTACAATGGCACATTCACATTACTACAAACGGTAAATTCTTTGTTTTGCGATAGTAAAATATAAGTACTGGGTTACTTAAATTAACAATGAATGAGCAATGGCACATTTACATTACTACAAAACCAAAAATTGTCTTGCTATACATGCACTGAAGAGAACATTCAATGAATGTGCTAGCGTTTTCTTTAGTCTCCAAAACACATTCCCAACATTAAGTGTGCCATTGTAGCTTGCTGGCTGGAATAGGTTTCCAGACCTCCCATTCTTAGGGCACGGTTTAGCTCTGTCCAATTATGATATGTGCAAAATGTAAGTATTTACAAAGAATAAAGGACTTTTAAAAGGTTTTGCCTACATATATCACTTTGAATTTTTTAGTAAATTAACTTAAGGCGGGGACACAATTATGTTTGTGAAAATGTGAACCTTCGATTTATTTATTCATCCAATTCCTGACTGCAGGATGATCAGCCATTTCTAGGGGAATATTCGATTGAACAAAAGTACAAACTGTATCAATTGTTAATTCAATGTTTTCAAGTCTCACCCTTGTTAAGGTACTGACATTTTCTTGAAGAGGAATGTGACGTATCAAACCACTTCCTGATTGTCTTTGGGTTTTGTGTGTACTGCTTAACTTGCAGTGCTTATCACATGTGTCTTTTCTATTCCACTCAACCCTAACATTGCAAAATTTGCACATCATAACATTCTTCTCTCTGTCAACAACGTAAACACCTTCGTTTTCATATTCCCGCGCACGCTGAAATACAGACACAATTTCGGGCATTTCACTGATTTAATTTAACTAAAATATACATTCGGTCCATGAAACAACGCAATGAAATAAAACAAACTTGAATACTGGATTTAAATTTCACAATTAACACTAAATGTGGCTGCAATTTCGCGTTTGACAAGCCGCACTCATAAAAAATTTGAAAACAAACAACGCATCACTAGCGACCGGCCATACTGCGATTGTGTCGATTACGTTATCGACTACTATCGGCTTCAACTGTGAAAAGATATATCGTACGGGTATGGTACCAATGTGACCAACAGCCGAGACTGGCATGTCTTACGTTAATCTAACTGCGATAATAATAATTTATGTGCAAGAACAATACATTTTGTATTTCTTTATGAAACAGTTCACGATGCCTCTTTACAAGTAAATATGTACACGCTTTATTTTCATGCGGCATACGAACTAACATTTTTTTCTTTACTTAGATAACTCTGCGGCAGCTCTAGTAAGCTTTTCTTCAAGATGGTGGGTGTTTATTTACAAACCAGTGATAACGCAAAAGCGTACATTAAAGTTTTACAAAGTTTCGAAGTGACGGTGTACGCTGAAATGTAGAATTTCGTTAAAAAAATTTGAGGATTTCGTGAATAACAAAATATTTCACGGTAAGTTTGTTATTTCGCGAAACGTGATGAGATTTCGGTAAATGCGAAATGTGTTAAAATGCTTTTGTTTAGTAAACAAACTGCTAGGAAACATTGGTAAGTTAAGTTTACGAAATTTATCTAAAATTTCGCGTTTTCGTCGTGTACGAAATTTCACTGCCTCTTATTATAAGCAAGCAATTGTTCGTATTTTAAACAGGAACACATATTTCGGTTAAAAGCAAATGCACGTATGGTTAAGTGTAAAATATTTCGAAAAATTTAGCTTAACCAATCAAATATACGTTTATTTTAATTAATTATATCAACAAAATTGTACTGTCGAAGCAAACAAATTCCAGTAGTAACTTCAACATTGCGCTTGTTAATTTAACAGTAATTTATTTGTTACAGCAAAATTAGTACCAACCTTTCGTTATTTGTTTGTCGAAACAATCCATTTTTCTCAGTGTATGGGCCAAAATTATTTTTATATGGGGAAATGACATGTTACCAGATGTGAAAAATGTTATCAGCATTTGCGCGAATATCAAATAATGTATTTTACGGGTCCAACGACCTTAAATCCGCTTGGGAAGGAATGGTCTCATATGCCCCAATTCGCTATTAATTTTGATAGTTCAATGAATACTCTTCATAGTATAGTTAGCAGGATCCTTGCGTTAGTCACGCGCAGCGAATGTCTTATAGTCGATGGAAGAACATATTTCATGTACGTTACAGAGAATGCATCAGCTATTAGTAATAACGAGTAGACTGCCTTCCCTTTTCTCTCTTCTCGTATTTCCTCGGAGAGACATCGTCTGTATTGGCACACAATCATATTTATATACACTTCTTTACAGCTACTTCTAGGTCGGCTTAGCTTTCCTGTTTGCAGTTTTTACTAAAACTTTTGTTGAAGTCCCAGCAAGGAAACTTACTGCAAAGCGAAGATTTCCCACAGGTGGCTTGGCGTAAGGAATGCCCAGGAAATTATAATATTTGGTGCCGTCAGGTGTCAAAGCAGAAGCCCCACAAAGAGAACCTTGAGACAGCTGCACCGTCGGCTGTAAAAAAAAAAAAAAGTAATAACCAAGTTATTTTCATAGCGACTAAAAATTACACAATGTTTCATAATTTTCGCAGGCACTCTTTACTGACGAGAAGAGGTGAATACATTTTTAAATGTTAATAGAACAGCTCAACAATTCAGTGTAAAAAGTAAACATTTTTGTAATGTTCGCTGAATTCCATTTGCTGGCTCAATAAAAATTATCGTTTCAATAGATGGCTGGTAAAAATATTCGTATGCTTGCTAGAGATCCATACATACATCGTAACTGAAGTGAAAATTCGACAAAAATGAGGAGCAAACATTCAAAACCAGACGTGTCCAAAAATAGCTACTAGTAACGTCTACAACCTATAACATTATATCATAAGAATAAAATGTTATTAATTTTTCACACTTGA
The DNA here is from genome assembly GCA_003012365.1 of Medauroidea extradentata. Lineage (NCBI taxonomy): Eukaryota > Metazoa > Arthropoda > Insecta > Phasmatodea > Phasmatidae > Medauroidea > Medauroidea extradentata. The sequence continues at coordinate 29,605 of PNEQ01038070.1, forward strand.
ACGAGCCTAAGCGGCGACCATAAATTTTATTGGTGGATTAGCTTTATTAAATTTAGATACAGTGCTGTCTGATTTTGGTATATACCCAGCTACCACTCGAAGTAAATAAATTACATCGTGAGGGGAAGAAAAGATCTTTTCTTATTATTATTATTATTATTTTTTTTTAGCGATGCGCGGTTTGTCTTCGAGGCTAGCGAGAATTTACTAAAATATTAATTTAAATTTTGCATTGAATAAAAATAAATTTGAGTCGCAGGAAAACACATGCATGGCATAAAACAAACAATACCAGATAGCACAATCTACAAATATTTAGAATGTTGAACAGCGTGCACAGCAACACGATAATTTAAATTAATGTGTTATACCAACAAGTTTTCTTCTGTTAAATGTATCGTATTAACCATAAGAGTAAAAAACTTTTCTTACCCTGGTTATATTTAACTTTTAATTGCTCATATCAGTTGTTTGAGTAAAATAAAAAAAAATTAATAAAATAAAAATTTTAGCCGTCAGTTATTGTATTAAAGGGCTTGAGGCACATTTGTCTTATTCAACTCAAGTGATAGAAACTAAACGGAAACACATTACAACGCCTGTAACAGTATTCACAAATAATGATAATAATGGCATATATGCTTAGAAATGATGCTCTGAATCAGTCTTCTAGACTACTGGATAGCTGTACGTAACAATAACGCAACGTAGACAATATATCGGTAAGTATTAATTCAAATATATGTAACACTTTATTCAGCATGTTCTAAATTAATATAATTTTGATAGTCACCACTTAACGCCAGGAATAAACTCCGTATTCGAACCTGCGTAGGACCGTAATATCGTTGTTAGTTTTACTTTATCGTTTTTAAAGCACCTGTATTGTCTGGATATTGCTGACAATTTACGCTGAATGTAGCCAAGTTTCATCATTTTACTCTACAAAAAATGCCATGAGCCAACTCATTTGAGTTTAGTTCTCACTTTATGAACCAAAAGCCATCCTTAAAATTCTAATTTTAATGTTTTCTTACTACCCCACAAGTTAATGTCATTGCACAGAACAGAAGCTATTATAAGGTTGTCACCGGTACGTAATTTTTTTCTGTGGGCGTGAAGATATGAATTGTGCGTCGATCCACGTTACCTGCCTTTTGTTTTTCACCAGATGTAGCAATGTTATACTTACTTCCTTACGTGGTTTACGTTCTATCGCCACATATTTACATGTCTGCGTCTGTTGCTTGTTGTGTAGCGTTGTAAGTGGGATAAATAAGTACGCATTCCAGAAAATTTCTCTTGTCGAAAAACGCAATTTGGTCACCGATAGTTTCGGTCTTCACTGTAAATCATCGGACGTATTTAATATTTGGCAGTAAACACCTTCCAAAGGTTGACGTATTTTCTTAACACGCACCAGACTATACGGCGCATATCAGTGACGGTACTGTTTCCTTCTGATATACTCGCTTGGCCTTCCCGCCTCCATCCTATCTCTCCCTGGGCAAGGTTAGGACACGCGACCGCATTTTTCCTGAGATATTTTGTTGACTTTGTTGGTAATAGTACATTTGAAGGTCTGAAAATGCCGTTTTAAAGGAGAAGAGTAGCTGTCAACTAAAATACATATAATTTTAGGAATAAAATGTATTTCAGGTTCATTGTTAAAATTCTGTGAAATAACAGTACAGAGTAAAACTGTGGTTTATATAAAGTTAGCATTAATGGAATAACTGTATAAGCTTATCCTGTAGGAACGTCCGGAGTAAAATATTAATGTATTATTTTGGAAAGTTCCAGATACCGAGCAGAAGTAGCGTAAATTGCTTGTGACGTCATATCTGCCAGAACGTATTTTATGCTCTACGGAAGTTAAAGTCACAGAAATGAAACTGAGACAAAAATCATGATAAAAAACAAACGTAAATAAAAATGTTTAATCTTCTTCGTTTAAGCTATGTTGGAGAGCTTCAGAACAGTGCCTCTAATGTACACTGTGTCTCGGCAGAGCCGCTCTGCACTTGTCTGAGGTATGTATTTGTTTCGTTAACCATAATATTGTACGCACGCGGATTAGTCTCATAAAAAAGTTTATCTGAGCGAGATGGTGCAACGCTAATATGTTGAACTCACATCCGGGAGGACCCAGTTAGATCCCTGACTCTGATCATCCTGATAACGGTTTTCCATGATTTCCCTAAATCGTTTCAGGCGAATGTTGGAATGGGTTCTTAACAACGGCAATGGCCGATTTACCTTATAGTCCTGGTTATTGTGTACAGTTATGAGCAATCATCTCTAATAATCTTGCTGTTCGCGAGACGTGAAGCACAATTAATTAATTACATTTAAAACGTATTTAAAATGTTTTGCCGGCAGCCACCTTAAGACGAATATTATGATATGCGCTCGTGAAAGTAGTGTTGCAAATATACGAACAAACTTTTGCACAGCATAAACCTAATTACTGAAAGAAATGTATTGCTTTAGGAACCATAATTCTGTTAAAATAGGGATAAAAGTCCAGTTTGATTGCCGGTACTGTTTGTATTTTTTCGACAAAATTTGAGAAGCTAATAATGATAGTGGTGTAAGTCACGTTAAGTAATTTTGACATAAATTATTAATTTATTTTATGTATAAAACACATTGCCCGTTTTAGTACTTGAATGTTACTTAGGAAAGTAATAATTGTAACAGAACTTTCTTTAAAAACTAGTTTAATATGAATGAAAAGAGCACCTCTTAATTAAAGTTACTAATGTAAACCCCTCATTTGTTCTTTAGACGGAGCAAAAGGAATCTTTGTTTTAAAGAAAATATTGTTACTTCTACAGAGCAGATTGTCGTAGGAACAATGCATGTAGTACTGACTACCGAACTGTGCTGTTATCCCTATTTAACAGAAGTGTGGTAATATAATTTATTGACTTTTTCACCAGTCTGAATACCTCGCTTGAATAAAAAACATAATACTTTACCTGCTGGCCTTCGACGATTACTAAGATGGCAGCGAGTCCGGAGAAGAGAAGCGACCAGCGAGCCATCCTGACTGGGAATGACTTGCTTCCTGCGGGCTTTCACCTTTATACCGTCTGGCGACGCGTGGGTGGCTTCACTGATAAGGCTTGCGTTGACCTATACGTGCAGAGCTTATGGGGTTAGGACTAGTCTTATAGCTGAAATAATGCACGATGCATGACTAATTTATCTATGTAATAATACTTCGAACAAACTGAAAATTCCTCCAAAAAGATAACAGCAGATTATGAAATAAGGATTGTTAATATAGAACGTGTAGTTTTAAATTTGTACCTTATAGTGGAAATGTGCGTTGTATAAACATTAAGTAGACAGTAAGATGGGGCCGCAGTGGTCAAGGGGTCAGACCTTTTTGTCTTCCACCTAGGCGATCCGGGTTTGTTCCCCACCGGTCTCGTTCCCCACCGGGCCCGCCCCGTATATTTAACATGTAGGAAACGTGGCGGACGTTGCTGTTAGCCAGCGGGTTTTCTCGGGGAACTCCTGCTTCCCCCGCCTCGAGGACAACAGGCATGTCTTGCTAGCCGAGCAGCCAGCCCAACCTTCAAATGGCCTTATCTGATATAGCCGTCACACGGTAAGTTGATAGTTTTAGAAACGAACTGTTGAAAAAAACCTAGCCTGTTCACGATAAAGTGAGCACTGTTTAAATTTTCTATCAGCTGCTATGCATTCATCTTTAGGCCTACTAATTTCAATGTGAGAACTATCATGAACCCGAATACTACTGTAAATGATTCACCACACTGACAACTAATCACCTTTGGCTCCAATGAAATACAGTGTTCGGTTATTATAATTGTTGAAGAATGCTCAGTTTAAAGTGAACAGCCTGTACTGAGAATACGTCCGTCATTATCGTACAACTATGTGGACTAAGCAAATAAAAAAACCATATGGTGAGATAAATAGATACATTTATTATTTATTACTAAGTATTCGACAGTATAAAAAGTGTTTATAAAATTTACTATAAAAGTGAGTCAAACACGTCGGTGTTACGAAAGTTGGAGGACAGTTGGGTTGGCATTGATTTCGTACAAAATAGTTCTTCTGTGTATTATGAACAGCTAAAATATTGAAAATCGTTTAATGGCATATGTACATAATGTGTTCAGTTTCAAGAAATTAAATAACATTAATAATTATACTTAGTGATGACGTAGTTGGTGGCGGCGGGTGAACAATGTACGTTGGCTTGCAATGCAGCCGTCGGCGTGGGCGAGGAGTATGTAAGGCTGACTCGGACATCGTGTAGTACACGGCGTTGTGTTATGTTTATAATGGTTTTTCTGAACGCAAAGTTTAAATAATTAAGTGTGGAATCACGAACTAATATTTTAATTTTAAATTTTTTTCCTAGAATTCTTGTTCGCACGATACCCCTAAGAGTAGGCCTATATCAGTATAGGCCTATAATAGATGCAACATGGGATGGTTTTTAGCGAACTGGTTTTCTTTTTGTGTTATCAGGTTTTTGGAGCTGTGTTTAGCTAAGTGTTTAGCTGTGTTTAGCTAAGTTTAGTTTGACGGAAGGATATAAGGTTTGAAAATAGATCCAATCTAGGAGCAGGGCTTCCAGAAAGAATCAAGTTACCGTATCGCGGGTATACACAATGTGATCCTGCGCAAAGTCGAGAACACGTACTGTATTTTAATTTCATTTTCATTAATGTAGCAACAGTACTAGTTTGGATGCGGCCTTGAAATACAAATTAAGATTAAACATACGGCCATATGGTTTAAGGGCGTTCAAGTGGGGAAAAATTCATAATTTTATATTTGTATAAAATAGTGTTAGTTTTGTAGACATTTCTTAAGAGTACATTAACATCTAACGGGAAAAAATTAGCTCATCTAGTTTTCCCGTAATGTCACTTCAAAGTCAAAATTTGCATATTTTTACTTCATACAAAACTTGAAAACCAGTAAATATAATGTAATAGAAAAAATTTCATCAAAACTACACGTCACCGTCTACGGCTTGAAGCATATACAAACACATTATAAAATATTTCTGTGTTTAAAAAAATTTCTAAAAGTACCAAAAAAAAATTTAAATTTTGAAATTTTTTATTTAACATAAACATTTTTTGTAACGGATTTTAAATGCTACAGGCCATAGACAGTAACGCGTAGTTTTGATATGATTTTTTTCATTTCATTATGTTAACTGGTTTTCAAGTTTTGTATGAAATAAAAATACGCAAATTTTGACTTTGAAGTGCCATTACGGGAAAACTAGATGAGCTAATTTTTTTCCGTTAGAGGTATATGTACTCTCAAGTAATGTGTACAAAACTAACACTATTTCATACAAATATAAAATTATGTTTTTTCCCCACTTGAACAACCTTAACATACTTACATTGCAGTAAATTTGGACTACGAAAATGTTCATTAAAATGATTAGGCGCCACCCGTACCAAATGCAAATAACAAGCCTATTATAATTTTGGTTACAAGTTAAACATTGTTCAGCTGTTCAGTCAGCGAGTAACTGCAGCCTTTAATTTATAAGTATCCACTGGGCCTTTCAGAAGAAAGGAATTCATAATTTTAAATGTTTCACACAATCTCGTGATAGCCTATATAAAAATAATTTACTCCAATTACATTAAGTTACTTGCTAGCCAACACGTCAACAGTTCGTAATAAATTCAAACACATTGCAATGTAACTTATAACATATCAGGTAAATCAACAACATAATTTGTACAATTATTTACATTTATCATACTGCTGTAGAATTACGCCGTGACGTCTAGAGACTCAACATTTCAACTAAATTCGGTTTTAGGTGATACAATACTCTAGCTGCTTACATAATTTCCAGTTTTTTTCAACTTTTTTCAAGTTACCGAAAGTTGAAAAACTCTTTTTTTTGGATAGCCTAACTAAATCACTCAGGGTTGTTCCAAATGTCATTTCTACTAATCTGTATGAAAACGTCATTTAACAAACGGCATAAGTATTGCCATTTCAATACAGGTTTGTTTCCTCTCATTGTGCAAGCCCTTGACATAGTCCAGAAGTAGTAATAATTTGTGTGTGTGTATATGTATACATGTATGTACATACACTATACACACACCAGCTTCATCGGGAGCATTGTTAAACACAAACCAGCTTTCCTAAACCATAGATTAATATCTTTATTGGTAACACAATTTTATGTAGCAAATTAAACATTCGCATTAAATTCAACAAATTTAGTGGCGCTTATATATTATAACTTAATATTTAGTGATCTAGAATAGAAACCAAGAAAATATGAAACAATGTCTGTAGTTATACTGCTGCAACTTTTGGCTTAGTAAGGTTAGACTGGATAATTTACTAATTGAATGAAACAAATATATTCAATTTGTATAAAATATTTAAATTAGTTCTGTATAGTTATTGCCAAGAGATTATACTTAGTTTCCCCATAATCCATTGCTTTATCACTCAAAATACAACATTAAATTAAATAATTGTGCTAACTGACAATATTAAACTGCACGTGTTAATTATACGCTGTTTTTTTCACACACGTGCTGTTTTCAATCTACGTTAAATCACAACCTCTTGAAATTTCTGATTTATGACGTTGCGAAACTGAAACCATCATAGCCTCTCACTACTCCATCTCAAAATAGGGGCCGCGCTTGTCGCAGTAGTTTCGCTAAATACTATTACCTCTTATTCTCTTGTCATAAACGGTAAGTTTTCCATTGCTGTATTCGTAAAAAGACATGTTAAACAGTGAACTGCAAGCGGATTATGAATCTATACGTAATGATTAAAAAATTAGGTTCACTTGTCGGACTAATTTTAGCTAACCAGTTAACGAAGTATTTTTTCGGTAAGTACACTTGAGAAGAAAAAATTCTAAAGCAACATCAAAAATTAAAAAAAATTGCTAAATGTTTTTAATGTGAGAATGGTGAGTTAGACACGAATAAACATCCAATCAAAACATTACATGATTCTTTTAAAAATCAGGCGAAATTTGTCACTTTAATTCAAAACCGGACACGTTTACCTCTATCTCTAACTGTATCTTTATAACCAGGGCACAACTGCTTCCATCTATTAGAAGGCGTAGAGTTACAAATTACTGTCTTCGACCAATTTAGCACCTATAAATTCAGACATCTCCACAGTATCAATTCACAAATACATGTGCATTTTTCTTTAATAAAACGTAAAATATACTTTAATAAATAAATTCCGTAAGTGGACAGTTAAAATTACGAACTATAATCAACCTACGATTTTCTTTATCGTTTTTATCCCAACACACCATTTGCTTCGCTTATCTGTAAAATTAGACACGTCTGAAGTTGAAAGTTATCCCCTCATATCGGGAAAAAGAACTTAACAGACAGCGCACGAAGACGTTACATTAGTTGTTTTCTCTGCAAAACGCGCAAGTAAATATTGATAAGTAATCGCTGCAAATCAAGGCTTACGTAATGTCGAGCTAACTGTGAGTTGGTTGTCGTAAAATATTGCGGTAGGGCGTCTAGCCAGAATGTATGGTCGGGCTGCTAGTTTATGAAAGATAGCAGTAAGCGAGATTTCTCCCCCCCCCCCCTCTACGACCCGAAAGAATGTGTCGAGCATTTATCACAGCTGACATGTGATAAAAGGGCGATGAAGTGCAGGGCAAGCGGACATGGGTGCCGTTTACGTCCACCCATGCAGGGCTGGTCAGTACGAATATAGGGCGCACCAATGGGAACTCTTTGAATGCTCTCTCTTCCTCGCTACAATTAACAGTGTAGAAAACCATGTGATAAAGTCGACTTCGCTTTAAATAGGGCAGGTGTAAGCCATATCAAAAGTGATTGATTAGGTTTTAAGTGTATGGGTCTCTATCTACGCAATTTTTGGAGTATTTAAATTATTAAACGGAGCAGATATCATGCAACCGTCACATATACTTGTTGAAAATGGTTTGTACTATGTAGCCTAGGCTTTTAAAAATAATACAACTACAGCAACTTTGCTACTTTAAGTCGATAATTAGAAAAATATATAACATGTTTTGCCTTGTGAATATTTGACTACAAAGTAAACTAATTTCTACCTGTCTGTGTGACAGTTTTATGATATCTGCTCCCTCTTAGGATCCAAACATAACAAAAACTGAATAAATAGGGACTCTCATTCTAAAGACTCAGAGTGGAAGGTAACGACAAGGTGGCAGCATCTATGAAGACGACTGGAAGATCATTGCCCATGTAGACATTACCCAACCAGTCACTCTTGTAGCTTATTTAAATTTAATACATTTTATAATAATTCAGTGCTTCTGGTCTCAGGCCTCTGATACATTTTAGAATATAGCTCAGTTTTCCTCTTCCATTAGCATAACAGGCAGCTGAAGTTTGACGGTCTCCTTTAGATCTGTACCATATTTTACCCTACCTTTACTTATGCTTTAATGAAGTTGAGTGCTGCAGTACTTTATATCTGAATTTTTTTTTTTTTTTTTGCGGAGTAACATGAGGCTGAACAGCATGCAAAACTTCGCAGTACAAGGTAACTGAAGGCCTTTGCGGAATAAGGGCGCATGGCGCATTTGTAAAGAGCAATAAAAGTGTATTTAACCTAATTATTTTTGATGTTTTGCATACATGTGTAACAGACGTATTATGGGTATTAAGACGGATATACATACCTTAGAATTCTTTTAGAATTAAAAATAATTGGACGTTTCTGAGAAGTAAACAAATGTGACACGCCCCCTATTTCCACTACGACCTTCAGTTTGAAAACTGCTCAGCGTGCGTATGCTATGTCCTCTTAGGAATAGCATTGAAAAAACATTTCACGTGTGTATCCAGTTCACCTTGTCTGTTTATCTATAAAGTTTTTTTTTTTTTTTTGCTGCCGAATATAACGAGTTGTATGGTATTTTAGTCTTTTGTCAGTATAACAATCATGTGGCAAAAACGTCAACAAAACCTGGTCAGAAGAACGCAAGAAAAGCCACAGTGAGAAGATGAAGAGACTTTGGGAGAAGATGAAAATTGCAATGACGTCAGCTAAATAAGTACAATCGCGCTCCTTAACCATGCATAACAAAAAAAAAAAAAAAAAAATCACGAGGAAAAATGTTTTAAAAACGGTAGGCGTGTACAATTGACCTTCATATTTGATGTCACGTCACAAAATGATAGGGTCTTCCCTAAATGTTTCTTAGCGGTAAGTGGTCCGTGCCTGATGACAAGGGGAGAGGCAAGTGCGCGATTCACGTTCTACGTCGTCGTTGCAGCTATCGCACTTCCAGGATTTGATCACGCAAAACACGTTCATCCAGGTGGCCACCTGAAGGGCTATGCTTACAAAACCTGAGGTTGTGGAGGATAAACTTGGATTAAATATTAAAGATAGACCTCATTACTTTTCAGTTGAATAATTTTAAGGGTAGTCTCTTTCTGTTTCAAACAGAACTTACTATTAACGAAAAAAATTAAATGGTATGGTGACAGAAACAAAAGCTTTAAACGATTATGTTTTCTTATAGTTTATTTTGCAATATAAGTTATTTTTCTTCATTTTTCAATATTAAGTGTCAAACTTAAATTTAGCAAGGATTATAAAGACCAAACGTTTCAAGTAACTTCCACTATAATAATGTAACGAGACAACCCGTGACAGGCCAACATGAAGAACGTACCCTCCTCTCCCCTTACCCTTCCTCCACTCTTGGGGACACATGGCTGCTTGATACCTTATCGCTGACGTCACAAGTCGGCTGGGTGCTAGTACTAATCAGCCATACATGAAGTGCTCACGCTTGGACCATGATCGATAGTTACCTTAACACCAAGAAACTTTTCACTGGGGCACATGTGGCCTCCTCCCCGAGCAGTGTGGCGGACGACGGAGAGAGTTATTGTGGCGCTTAGCCAGGGAATGTGACTGAACCTGCAGCGAAAATGACGTACTCAGTGGCGACACCAGCAAGGGGTGACGCGGGATCGGCGCATAAAGAGATGACACTGTGGCATGTGCAGACTACGGCGGAATTGTTGGAGTAGGTTTGGTCGTTGTATTTGCTTAGAGAGACAAACGAGCAGGCCAGACTCTAACTGTAAATAGCAGGCTATATCTGAACAAAGGTTTCTATAATCAGAAGACTGCTTTGTGTGTGAGAGAGACGGTCATTAACTGTATACATTGAGAAATATTTCTAAATCGCGAAAAGATTAACTGTAAATTACGTTTGTAAATAGTTACCTAAAGAATGTGAATTGCATCTAGAGTAATGGGTTAAACGATTGTTCTAGACTAGCACAGTTACTGGAGACTAGCACAGTTCACCCGCAGCTTTGCCTACGTATATAACGCTCAGTAGAAATAATTTTACTTTAATTGAAGTACAACTTTTATATCACATAATTAGTTCAGCCATCAAAGGTTCGAAAAATCAAGCTCAGTTCTGTTAACTCTGCAACAGGCTATGTAGTCATAGCTGCCCATGGGCCTTATTTATTATTAAAGTAAAACAAACCTTGAGAGGGAATTGTAGTCTCTTAAATTCGAACGTATACTCGGTTGGTACTTGTAACTGTAGTATACTGGTATAAAAATTATTTACCTCGAGCACTACCATTGATGACTCTGGCCGCAATTATATATCGGGGAATGTTGGTGGGTTAAGGTTTTGCATTAATGTTACTGGTGCCTCAACCTTGAGATTAAAGTTGTAAAATTGTATGATATGTGGGCTAATTCTGTTGAGGAACTACAGAGTGAAGTGAACTCGAGGCAAGGAGTGTATGTGATCCAATTTAAGCGGTACTGGGCAATTAATATCAGTTTACCGTAGCAGCTGGAACACCAACCAGCCAGTCAGTCACAGCAAATAAAAAAAACATTCGTTGTGTTCTGTACGAACGTTAATACCCGTACTCCGAGTGTATAGACGGATACAATAACGCTTTACTTTTAACGTGATCTCGCTTTGCCACAGAGTGGACAGCACAATAAACGTTTACATATTTGATCACAATCGATTTCTACCCCGTTAAACAACTATATTTATAATTCACTAATTTAATCAGCCCTTTAGTCTTTAGGTGTCAGAAATGCACTTTCATAGCCTTACACGGAATTCGAACCCAGGCCCTCCCAAATCGAGCTCCCAACAACTGCACCACATAACGTCGAAATTATTCAATACAATCGATCAAATAATAATAATATTCATTCCCTAGGTACATCACAACAATACATGTAGGTATAATATTGCAAACATTAACTACATATCAATAATTCATTGATCTTACATGCTTTTCGGATCGTATGCTTTCAATAGTTTACATAATAGTTTTCCTAGGCAATGCATATTATCTAATAAATTATGTAACTTTTTAGGAATTTTCTAAAGAACCATTCTGAAGAAAACCACTCCTCGATCGACTTGTAAAATAAATAACATGTGCTAATCTCTCTTCAGGAATGACATTTCGAAAAGTTAAGAAATAAGATTTTAGACATTTTAATAACAATACAATGGAGGTGAAAAACACGACGATAACCCACTGGGTCAAAGCTAAATCAACTATTCCTTTTAATACTCATTCTATGCTTTCACAGACACTGAAAGTAGCTGTAGATGGGATAATACTTTAAAAGACACAGGTTTTCTCACGGATTTTCTGAGCTGCTCCTAAAATCTACGCGTGATTGATTACATTCTCTTATAAAATTGATTTAAATGGAATGAACGATCATAAGTCTGCAGTTATAATAAGGAAAGACATATCATATGTTCTGTGTAAGCGTAGTCCATAACAGCAAATATTTTCACCCAAGGTACTTGTATTCGCTTATAGCACAACAAAATGGCATGTGTCAAAGATTAAGGAGAAATAACTGAATATATTTGATTGCCTCCAAAATATCAACTTGTGAGCCCTTGTTATTCGGTCATGGTCGGTCCCCATGTTACATCTGCAGAAATATAATTTTGAAATCACAGGTGGAAACTGAAACTTAGATGTCTTCGAGAAGTACTGTAGGTTCTTAATTAGGGTTGCCTCTCAGGAACACTTCTTTCTTTGGTGTGAGGGAGCCTGACATACAACTTGCTATTAAAGCCAGGAATTTTGTTCAATGTAGCACAAATATGTAACTAATTCTTGAATCTATACAAACATACCTGTCATTTGTGTGCATTCAATTGTAATGATGTTTTATTTCAGTCTTGTCCACATAGGAATTATTAGGTACCATTCTATGTTTCAGCACCAAATAATGTGGAATACGTCAAATATTCGTAAAAGTAACAGAAAATCAAATCAACTTCATGCAGTCTTTAGTTACTTATTTGAAGAGAGTTTTATTTTACAATTCACCATGAGGAAGTGTAATTCATGGATGAACGCATTTCTCCACACTCGAGCTATGAAGAAATTGAATTCCGAACCTTTACAATTTCTCCAAACATAAAGATATAACAACATTTTGCTGCACACGGTTGAAAACCATCCCAGCATCACACAGTGTAGTGCGGCACACGGTCTTAACTCTCTGAGATGTGTACCATTGTGCGAGTGTAGCAAAACTACGGTGCTACGGTTCCCTGAAGATTTTCTCAAGCTACACATTTTACCGACTGACTTCTCTACCAGTACGTTAAAGAAATCTGGGAATTTATTATCAGTTGAGAGTCTGCATACAACATGTGTAGTTAGGCGAAATTATGAACATCACAAAAAAACTATTTTTGTGATTCTACGGGATGATAAAATCAGCATTGTGTTAATGGGCGATAACTGCCTCTAACCTCGTTTTTAGAGCTACAGTTATAGGGTTTTCTCAGTTAAATACGTAACGAAAATAATTGTATAAGGCTTCACTGCTAATCAGACATGTCCGCGTGATTTATCAACGTAATACTTTTATTTGTGCATCAAATATGGTGAATGGTATTCAATTAAAAAACAAGACACTGATTTTTATACCCTCAAAGTTAACAATCCTTATTATGTTAGGCAAATGGATGATTTAACAAAAAATACTTTGTAAAGTTTGATATCTTCTTAAAGCCATATTGTTTTTTGTAAGTTTCATGCGGTTACTTTACATTTGTAATGAATTTCTTAATATCTATGTCTTCAAGTGTTCCTATCACCTTTTACATGCTAAGAAATTTGTGAGTAACTCTCCTAAATTTTACTAATGTAAAAGCATTATGAAGTTTGTCGGGCAAATTAAGTCTCAAACTGTATGTGTTAGTATTACTTCTCTTTTAAATTATTTATTGCGAAATAGTTCATTCAAACAATGGTAACAATTTTAACTTTGCTGTTGTAAGCTTTGTAGGCAGACAAAAACTGAGTCATACTTGGAACATAAGTGTTACGGCATACCTTGAAAATTTTTTATTTACTGCAAGAGTATTATCTAGCCTTGTGAATGATACATTCTTTCCTTTACTTTTGGTGTAAATATGCTGTACACGTAGCAAATATCTCGCACAAACACTTAGAAATGCCACTTGCCGGAAAGGGAATGTATCTCTAGAGTAATTGCACACGTTTATGCGGGTGGTATGCGCAGCTACCCCCTTCCCAAACGCAGAGTATTATCCCATCATAAAACGAGTGTGTAGGATTATTGATATAACAGAACAGAGGTTAGGTCCATGCATTGAATGTGGTCAGCACTTCGCAGATAAACGGCTTCCATTTTTCAACTTGGACTTATTCACTGACCGTAATATCTCGAGCCTCATATTTTGTCGACGTGACTGTTTCTTCTACTTCCATGTCCTTACTCATTGTCATTTAGCATATCTCACCAGTTTCTGGTGCTTTGAAGTTTTATTGTATCTGAAGGAATGCAAAGGAGAAAAGAGCAAAATTTCTACACATACGTTCAGAAGAAAGAATACGAAAACAAGGAAGAACATATGTGGTCGACAAAGAAATATCAATTAAATTGAAAAAAAAAAAAATGAAGGGTAAGGACATATGTTTGACAAAAAAGACCAACAAATGGATTCACAAGGCAAGGAATTTCAAGTCAACCTCACAAGTTACTTTTCCAAGCAGGCGCCTTCAGTTCTGTATAGTAGCGATATATAAGGTCAACCTAGCAACCCAGAAAGACTGAATGTGTTCTTTGTGGAAAGGGTTTAAGAAGGAATCTATTCAATTGCACTTGATGTGGTTGGACATAATTTGTATATAGTAACAGCTATAGTATAACATATTGTGTATTTGAAAACATCAAACTATTATCAGAAATATTTATCGTAATATAATACAATTATATATTTGACAATTAAAGACATTTTTGTGCCAAGTGCTTCGATCGGCTATTTCAGTATTAAGACATATTTTGAAATATAAATTAAGCTCCCAAAAAATTTTGTTCGTATTTTTCATGCATTTCATTATTTATCTTGTAGTTTCTATTTCACTACTTCATTTGTTATTTTTACTTGTGCTGTTAATTTGTGACGGCCCTATTTTATTGATACTTTTATATATATAAATTAATGTAGTTTAGGTTAAC
>PNEQ01038070.1:44275-108785 GCA_003012365.1 Medauroidea extradentata
AAAATATGACTATTACTAATATTATCACAGAGGTATCGTGTCTGGTATCGTTTTAACCTGTGGAATGTCACAGACTCGAATATGCTAGTAACATTAAGATAATTTTATGTATAATGATTTTAGTTTTTAAGAGTGATAATTGCCCGCCGGTCTGGCGACAATAGAGCAGATGATGCGTGGGCCTTACCACATGCTGTGCAAGAAGGGGGGCGCCCTACCTCCCCCTGTCTCCGTGCCATACAATCTCCTCTCTTTCTCTCTCGCCTACACATTTCTTCTTCTTTTTCCCTCCCCCAACAGACCCCGTGTAACGTACATAATTTGAGATAGAATTATATTAATTAAAGATAGCAAGTAGTAATTAGGCTAAGTGTTTTATTTGTAATTGCTGTGAGAATGTGCCCATGTTTAATTTGATTTTAAATAAATACGGAGGCTTCCACAAGGGACGCACGCAATGTTCGGGCCAGGTCTTCGCTCTGATTGGTCGGGGGAACCTACCCGCCCCCATGAGTCCGGTGGGGCGGAAAGGGGACGCCGCCCAGGAGAGCAAAGATGCGAACCGCGAGGCACTAGGAGAAAAGTCTTAAGACGAGCCGGGTGTGTGTGAACTCGGGAGGACAGGTGTCGGGATATTCGTCGTCGGGTTTGTAAGGATGGTGGACTTTTCGGGTGATCGCGGCCGGTACCTGCAACACAATTAACGTCGTGACCGATCAAAAGCCGCCGGAGGAAGCGCCTATACTTTTCGTCGAAAGAAACTATAAGTATCTACCTCTCGTGACCCAACCCGCAGTGCGCGAGTCCCTTAGGCCGATTTAAAAAAGAAACTCCTTTGTTATTTTATTTCAATTAGAGCTAGCCAGGCATACTACAACATTACTTAAAATGAACCCAATCCTCCAACAGTAATCACGTAAGAGACAGAGCAACGACACCACTTATTAATACCAAACGCGGGTCACGAGCACCATCAACAGGAGGTCGCAAATTGTTAAGAAAAGAAAAACTTAATGCAATATTTTATTGCTAATTGTCATCAAGGAAGTATCGATTGTGTGTGTTAAGCTGTATGTTTTGCAAATAGTCTTTGAATGTAATATCTCTATGCAGACAACAGTGTATAATGCCAGCTATGAAAATAATCGTTTGTAAACATAGCAAGACAAAATAAAGGCTGTATAAAACTTGTAATATAGATGCAATTTCATTATTCACAAGTACAACAGAATTCAACAGGTTACGGGCCCATAAGACTCAGATTTATCCTCCGCCGAAATGTTAGTTGATCATAACAGTTTTGCTGTGTGGATATTCGACATTTCTGTGTTATTACGTTCATCAGGAATAGAACATGTTGTGTTTGGCACTGAGAAATTAAGCGATGAAGAGTCAGATAAAGACAAAGATAAGTGGTTTAGAGATGATGCAAAAGCTCAAAAAATCATTGTATTTACAATTGACAAAAAACTTAAAATCCATATTGTTAATTGCACAAGTGCCGCAGCTATGTATGCGAAGCTAGAAAGTCTGTATATGAGAGACCAAGCACAAGCACAAAATATGTTGATGGAAGAATTCTTTATGTTTGAATTTGATACAAGTAAAGATATGGCAACTAATCTGAGTATTCTTGAGAATATTGTGGTGAAAATTGATGAGGAATAAATGCAAATGGCACGTATCATGTCGATTCTACCGAAAAGTTTTCAACCTCATTTCACAACAGCTTGGGAATCGGTAACAAAAGAAGAAAAAACGTTGGAAAAACTAAAGGCACGTATTTTAAGAGACGAAATTCGTTATTACACCAAATCTGATGCCATTAATGAATCTGTCGCATTTAAAACAAACCGTCTAAAATGTTATGGATGTGAATCAACAACACACTTTCTTCGTGACTGCCCTAAAAATAAAAACAAGAACAAGAAGACAAAACGTTACCCAAATTGTTCGTTTTGTAAGAAAAACAATCACCCAGAAGATAAATGTTTTTTCAGAAAGAAACACGTCGATGAAAGAAAATCGAAAGATGAAAATAGAGTTGGTTTCCTTAGCATTGAAGAAAGAACAAATTGTGGATTTGTGACCAGTGAAAATCAAGACATTCTGTTTGTTTTAGATTCAGCAGCAACTTCTCACATGGTAAATGAAAATTTGCTTATTGAAAAAAGGGACTTTTCTCAAATCGTATATACATCTAAAAAGGGCGAACATTTGGAAGCAAGGAGTATAGGTAAGATGATAGCTGATGAATGTGAATTGAAAAATGTCTTGTATATCCCTGAACTCGAGACAAACTTGCTTAGTGTCCCAGCAATCACTCGGAATGGAGGTGAAGTAAAATTCACAAATAATAAGGCTCTGATCAGTAAAGATGGAAAAGACATTCTAGAAGGTAAAAAGCAAAGCTCAGGCCTATATGTATTTGCAATACATCCCATTTTTGACCAAACTGCACATTTCTCATTTGATTCTGATTCATCACGTGATGTTACATTCACCAGAGAGCTATACTAACCAAAAATGGCAGAAAAACCGCCACTTTTAATATTTTGCAGAGAAGAAGAAAACGAACATTGCTTTGAAAATGATGGTAATGTTGAAGACGAAAAATTTGAATTTGAAGTCAAAGCAGGCTCTTCTAACTCAAGAAAAACAGAGGGAGAAAATATTCTACAGAATACAATAAGTAGTGTCGAAAACCAGGAGAACACAACATGCTGCAACAACAATGTAGAGAGAGAAAAAATTAAACGCACAAAGAAGATACCTGAAAAATTAAAAGAGTATGTTTTACTTACATATGAAGAGGTTACTCCTGGAGACGATGCTG
Source organism: Medauroidea extradentata (assembly GCA_003012365.1). Classification (NCBI taxonomy): domain Eukaryota; kingdom Metazoa; phylum Arthropoda; class Insecta; order Phasmatodea; family Phasmatidae; genus Medauroidea; species Medauroidea extradentata. The sequence continues at coordinate 47,112 of PNEQ01038070.1, forward strand.
AAATATGGAGGAAAGCCATAGAAGAGGAAAATTTAGCACACCAAGAGAATCTAACCTGGAATCTAGTCGAAAAAAGCGAAGCAAAGGGCAAGAAAATTCTTACAAGTAAATGGGTGTTCAAGGTGAAGGATGATGGGAGATTTAAAGCTCGTCTTGTAGTCAAAGGATGTTAACAGCAAGCCGGAGTGGACTACGATGACATTTTTAGCCTAGTCGTCAGCACAGATATCCTAAGAACCATGATAGCATATGCTGCAAAGAAAAATTACAAACTGATGAAATTCGATTTCAGGACAGCATTCTTGTATTGAAAGATAGAAGAAGAATTGTGTATGTCATTACCTGAAGGATATTCTGACGATACAAAGATATGCAAGCTTCTAAAGGCTCTTTACGGTCTTCGGCAAGCTCCAGCCCAATGGAATAAGTGTATCAGAGAATTTTTACACAAACATCAATTCACTGCTCCAAAGACTGAACAGTGTGTATTCGTAAATCCTGATCACTCTGTATTTATGTCCATATTTGTCGATGACGGACTAATTGCAGGATCTGACACCAGTCAAATGAAAGGGATGTTGGATTCTCAGAAAAATTAATTTAAATTAACGACTGGAGAAAACCCTGACAACTATTTGGGCATTAATATTGACACATCAGAAGAGAAACTGAAATTATATCAAAATGTCTACGCGCAAGATAACGTTTCCTTACAGAGAAGCAGTGGGAAGCATTTTGTATTTGTCTACTAAAACGAGACCAGACTTGGCGTATGCAACTGGATTATGTGGACGACACGTAGAAAACCCCACACAACAAGACCTACTCAAGCTAAAAAGAGTTCTTAAATATGTAAATTCAACTAAAGATACGGGGATATCGTATTCCATGAATACTGAAAAATCCAAAAACATTTTAATTGGATACTCGGATGCCGATTACGCAGGAGACGAAGAAACACGCAGAAGCACTACAGGCTTTATTATATTTTATAATGACGGCCCTATCTCCTGGGCATCAAGACGCCAACCAATCATAGCAACATCAACAACTGAGGCAGAATTCATCGCCGCAGCCGAAGCTACGAAAACTCTCATGTATCTTAAAGAGTTTTCTCGAAGAACTTAGCGGAGAACAAATAAAAGATGTTCTAAATTTGGACAATCAGAGCGCTATAAGTTTAGCGAACAATGGAATTATAAATAGGAAATCTAAGCACATTGATGTTAGGTTTCATTATATCAAGGAAAAGGTTAATGAAGGTGCCTTGACACTTAAATACTGTCCGACTAATTTGTAGATAGCTGACTTAAGCACCAAGCAATTGAATTCTGCAAAATTTGAACAATACAAAAAACAAATGGTTTCCTAAAAAATTTGTAAATACATGATCACAATTAGGGGGGTGTTAAGAAAAAAAAAACTTAATGCAATATTTTATAGCTAATTGTCATCAAGGAAGTATCGATTGTGTGTGTTATGCTCTATGTTTTGCAAATAGTCTTTGAATGTAATATCTCCATGCAGACAACAGTATATAATACCAGCTATGAAAATAATCGTTTTTAAAACATAGCAAGACAAAATAAAGGCTGTATAAAACTTGTAATATAGATGCAATTTCATTATTCACAAGTACAACAGAATTCAACATTAATGACATATGATCGATATGCGATTTTCTCAATGTGTCTGTCTCAAAATAACTTTTACGATTTACATTTACGTTCACATTAATTTTTTAAAATTATATAAGCTTTATAAAGTTTTTTGTCTTCTTTTAACGTTACATTTTAAGCCTGCACACCTGACTATAAAGGCAGGAAAAATTTTCACACAACGATAATGAAAAAAACAGATGCATCCACTATCATCAAATTGTCAGTAATAATCTTATGACAGGCAAATTACTTTGATCCAAATTATGTACGAAAAAAATAGTGAATGACATTCACCAAACAAGATTTCCTATACAGAGTGCATTTTTAACCCCGGTCAATAAGAAGGCTTTAGGCTATAGTATGCCTCGCACACAAAGGCTGGAGGGCTGCTGGATGCTATCTCTCAACCTCTGAGGAGTAAGTGTGACCTACTTGGCACTTAATATCTTTGATAATACTTGGTTTGTCTGAAATCAATCATTGAGTTTGATGTGACAAGCCAGTGAGCAACTATCAAACTGGAAATAATGTTTTGGGAACGAAAACCCAGACGAAGAATTCACTGTTTGTCAAAAACACTTTCAAATTTTATAACAAAATTCTAGATAAGATGAAATATAATTTTTAATTTATTTCTTTATTTTCACGTCCAGAAGAAGTGTTTTATCTTACAACAATGTATATTTACAGAGTTATTTGTGATTCCTTCTGTCGCTTGTACTACAAACTGGCGGTGTGGTTGCTGTAGTTCTTGTAAATGTCAAACCAGAAGTTCATGTTATCCTTCTCGATGTCATACTTCAGAGATGGAGTAACGTCGATCTCTAAATAAGGGAAGCTACTCTGGCTGGCAGGTTTCCATGCCACCGCATCTTCTGCACTGGGCACTCCAGTCTTTGCGAAGTTTGTCCACAGTTGTCCCAGCAACCTAGCGAGCTTGGCTGCGTCCGTATTCTCTCCTGTAATTTTGCTTCCGTAGAAAACGTACGCGGACTCTGCACCGTGCAAAGCATCGCCGTAAACGAACTGGTAGTTGTACACAGTGGCAGAATGCTTGACGTGATAGTGCGCCGTCCGCACAACACCCAGGGAGATCAAGAGGTCCGTCTGAAGGGAGATCCAGGTCTCACGGGTCTCGTACGAGATTGCTTTGTTGCCAAAGTAGAAATTCTTCACCTTCTCCGCTACCTCCTTAGACTTTTCAGAGCCTTTGGTGAGTCCGAGGTCAAGGGGGACAATCCTCTCGATATCATTGTTGATTGCTTGCCAATAGCTGGGCTGAGTCACAGAAGTGTCAGTGACAAAGGACGCTCCTTCTCGCCTGGTAGCTCCTGCGATGTAAGGAACATTGTTGTACAGTCCGTTCTCCTCGATGTAGGCTGGTTCATGCACTAGGAATGGTTCCTCTCCGCTCCTCTGTAGCTCGAGAGAAGGCATGAAGGGAACTGATATTAGCCTCGAGTACTCATCTGGTTTCAAGATCATGTTCAGTCCACTCTTCAACTGGTCTACAGTTGCTGCTCTCAAGTTTTCTATACATGCTGCAGCGCTGTGAGCTTCCTTCCCAAGAGCGTAGCTAAGACGATATGAACGATCATTGATGTTCGGTAAAAACGCCCAAGGACTGAGAGCAGTGCCACTCTCCGAGATAGCTTTGTGGAACAGACCTGTTTTGAAGAAAGACAATGTTAGCGATAGTAATACAGCACATAGTTACAATAAGAGTTCATGATGTTAATTAAAGAAGATCATTGCTTGCAACAATTAACTTCAGCAAGTATTTTAATGACATTACTTTCAGATTTGATGTACTGTTTTACTAAAGTTACGCCGATTAAATTATGTTTATATTTGTAAGTTACTAGCAGAATCCGTCAGACGTTGTTCTGCTAATCTATACATAAAAAGAATGTTGTTGGAATAGCGAAACCCTTGATATAGAGTATTTTTAGTGGAAAACCACGTATCGGATAAAAAACGGAAATATATGAGTTCTATATTTTGAAAATTCTATCCGGGGATATCACTATAGAACTCCGCCCTATCCAATGAGCGTCGAAAAGGGGAAACTTTAAAAACTTAAATGGGAACCTTAATTTATTATTGCAGATTCGGACTCTCCAAAAATACTAAACTTTTGTATTTACCGTTTTTTTTGTAGAGACCCGGAAATTTCCCGGACACTACGACCAGCCAGCTGGACTGCACATTCGTATTGTGTACTTTGTCCTCAGCTACTTGTTTGTTGGCTGCCGCTCCAGTGATGCATTTGACAAGTTAATACCGGAGTCTGTGTGTGTTCTCATTAAGGTTTGCTATTGTTTGACTGTCCTCAAGAAAGAGTTTCATTAACAGTGACCCAACCTGAGAAAGAAAGAACGTGTACGAGAGTTTGAAATCTAACATCTTCCCAAATGAATTCGCGAAATTACCGGGTCTCTAATTATTTGACTTGATTTCATTGCGTGCACGAAGTCCCATATGTCTTATGTTCTTTCATAACCTCCCGGCCTCCGTAGTGTAGTCGGTTAGGCACCAGTTTACGGCGCGAGAGGTCCTGGGTACGAATTCTGGCTCGGGCATGTATGTTGTGTTGTCTGTTCACCTCATTTCACCCTCTTCGGATCTTAAGACCTCGACGTCAAAGGGCCGTATAACCCTCTCACATCTCACCGCCCTCATAACCTGACTAAGTTATTAGTTAAGAGTGCAGGGTTTCACGAAAGAAGAAGACAATAAAGTTGTTTACATTTCTTGAAAAAGTGACAGGAATGTCGATTATGCTGTAATATATTTAAGTTCAACGTTTTCCAAACTACGTGCGTTCACACACTTAATTTTTTCCGGATTATTCAACAGATCTACAATGAGGGAACTGTACAGAACCGAATAATGAACCGTCGAAGAACAGTTGCCGGTGAGAATTCCAAAATTTCTATTGTAATAGAAGTGCATTATGACCTCCACATTAACACTCGGAAACTAAGTCGTGAATCAGAAATTAATCAGACTACTGTTTGACAAATTTTGAAACGTAGAAAGTATCATCCGCTTTATATTTCCTTCCAGCAGAAATGTATTGGCAATGACTTCCAGAACCGAGTAACATAGTGCCAGTGGTCGCTTCAACAAATACAGAGCGACGCCAATTTCTTTGCTCGAGTATTGTTCCCTGACGAGTTGAATTTCACGAACCACAATACGATTACACGACACAATTCGGATTGTTCGAATTGTTTGAAAAAACCCACATTGGTTACGTCAAATTGAAGATCAACGTCTTTGGAATGGAATGTTTGATGTGGAATAGAGTGCTACTAAATTATTGGTCGATTTTTAATTGGTGGCAACAGAGATGGTAATTAATATCGAACATTCTTGTAGGACTATCTTCCTGTATTGCTTAAAGACATTCCATTGGACTAGCAACAAACAATATGATTTCAACATGTTGGCTGTCCAGCTCATCATTATGAAGCCCCAATGGAAGTGTTAGATCGCGTGTACAATCGTCGGGGCATCCGAAGAGGTGCCCACACACTTGGGCGCCGTAGTAGGGAGAGCCAGCACACTTTGGCGCGGAGAAGAGCAGCGGCGAGCACAAGACGACGTATCCCTTGGCCTACCCCATCCCGTTAACACCAACCATCGCCATCCTGCATTACGGTCGGTCAGTAAGTGCTACAGTACAGGGTCGTACAGTCATCTGTAGCTGTCAGATGCGGATGTGATTGTTTTACGTGCTATAGCAGTGGAGGACGAAGACAGCCATTACAAATGGCGTTAGGTTCATGTTGTAATTTTAAAAAAAGACTTTTTCGGTGAAAATCATCAACTGCTTGCTGATCTCAGGAAAGACAAAAATAACATTTTTCAGTACTTTCGCAAGACCAAAGAAAAGTTTGAAAAATTGTTGGCACTCTTACAGCCACATATACAGGTTGTTTAGAAAATACCTTATAGTAGCCTACGCACATCACGAGAATCCTGTGCTAAATTGGTTGTTGTTGACAAAGTGTTTTACATTTTACGCGCAGAAGTGGCAACACAGCACGGAGAAAGGTTCCTTATGCTCTCCATGTCCATTGATGTTGCGTCGAGTAAACGTAAAACTATGTTTGGACTTCTCGAGACTTGAATGATCACACGTAATATGATAGACCAATGAAAGTAAGATGTGTGTGTTGTTATAGAAAGGAGTTACTCCGTGGTATGTTGCCACATTTTGCACGAAAATGTCATACAACATTTTGTCATTAATATTTTCGTCATTAATTCAGCCCATTATTCGTTTGGTGTCCTTAATATAATATAGTCGTTTCTTGACAACCTATATTTAATCTTAATAGACGGCAACGTCAGAATAACCTCTCTCGATACCAACAAAATCAATAATTAAGAAACTTACGAATGAAACACAGATTCGTAACAAAAAAAAATACGGTGTATGGATTGCGGATTGCGCACTCAAATCTTTGCTTCTTGCGTGATGGCGTTGTTAATAAACCCGGTCATAGCAAAATATTAATTACAGATGCGGCTTCACATTGTTTAAACTTTGCCACAAATTTTTCACAATTAATTTAATACTATTAAATTGTATTTCACTACTACTAAGTGGTACGAATGGCATATTTATGAATAATTCCGAAGTTGACTCTAAAATTATGACCGCACTACTTGTGTGAAGCCTGGTCTGCCACCTTCCAGTTTGCCAATGTCAGTATTGGCCTAGAACACCCGAATCTAGATAATGAGAAATGCCGAAGATGGTGGTATCTGCTCGACGCTGCGTTTACCCTCGCATACTTGCGCTCAGTGGCGACTAGCGGGGTCGTTTTGCCAGCTCCTTGCCTCGAAGAATTTCCGCACGACAATGCGCGCTGCGCTCCGCCGCTATTCGCGCAAGTGCGCGGGTGCCCATTTATTTACGTAAAACTGAACAGGAGGAAAAGTAGCTGCACTGCGCCGCTCTGAAGTTTGCGGGCAAATTACAGTTTAAAATGACGTGCCAAAAGGGTGTGCTAAAATGATTTAGGTTTGTCGCCATGCATGTCGGAACATTACACTGTAAACATTTTCCTTTGTGTGGAGTCAAAGTTCGGATAAATAAGTAACATCGAAGTGGCAGTGATATTTTTGAGCCCTAACTATGAATCAAAGAGTGGAAGTCAATGAGACTACGTAAATAAAGCACCCCGATAGTGAGACACAAGGGGAGTACGTGAATAAAGCACCCCGATAGTGAGATACAGTAAGACTACGTTAATTAAACACACAGGTAGTGAGATGCAATGGAAATACATTAATGAAGCACCCCGAAAGTGAGATACAAGGGGACTAAATTAATAAAGCACCCCGATAGTAAGAGGCATTGGGACTACGTTGATACAGCACCCCGATAGTGAGGGGCAATGGGACTACGTAAATAAAGCACTCCGATAGTGAGATTCAATTAGACTACGTAAACAAAGCACCCCGATAGTGAGATGCAATGGGACTACGTTAATAAAGCACCCCGATAGTGAGAGGCAATGGGGTATGTTGATAAAGCACCCCGATAGTTAGAGGCAAAGGGGCTGCTTTGATAAAGCACCCCGATAGTTAGAGGCAAAGGGGCTACTTTGATAAAGCACCCCGATAGTGAGAGGCAATGGGGCTACGTTGATAAAGTACTCCGATAGTGAGAGGCAATGGGGCTACGTTGATAAAGCACCCCGATAGTTAGAGGCAAAGGGGATACTTTGATAAAGCACCCCGATAGTGAGAGACAATGGGGATACGTTGATAAAGTACTCCGATAGTGAGAGGCAATGGGGCTACGTTGATAAAGTACCCCCATAGTGAGATGCAATAGCGTACATTGATAAAGCACCCCGATAGTGAGAGGCAAAGGGGCTACTTTGATAAAGCACCCCGATAGTGAGAGGCAATAGGGTACATTGATAAAGCACCCCGATAGTGATAGGCAAAGGGGCTACTTTGATAAAGCACCCCGATAGTGAGAGGCGATGGGACTAAATTGATAAATCACCCCGATAGTGAGGGGCAATGAGTCTACATTGATAAAGCACCCCGATAGTGAGAGGTAATAGGACTATATTAATAATGCACCCCGATAGTGAGATGTAGTAAGACTATGTTAATAAAGCACCTTGATAGTGAGATGCAGTAAAACTATATTAATTAAGCAACCTGATAGTGAGAGGCTAAGTGATTACGTTAATAAAGCACCCAAATAGTGAGATCCAGTTAGACTACGTTAATAAAGCACCCCGATAGTGAGATGCAATAAGACTACATTAATTAAGCACCCCGTTAGTGATATGCAATGGGACTATGTTAATAAATCACACCAATAGTGAGATGCAAGGGGACTACAATAATAAAGCACCCCGATAGTGAGATCCAGTAAGACTACGTGAATAAAGCACCCCGATAGTGAGATGCAATGTGGTACGTTGATAAAGCACCCCAATAGTGAGATGCAAGGGGACTACGTTAATAAAGCAACCCAATTGAGAGATGCAGTAAGACTACGTGAATAATGCACCCCGATAGTGAGATGCAGTAAGACTAAATTAATTAAGCACCTGGATAGTGAGATGTAACGCGACTACGTTAATAAAGAACCCCAATAGTGAGACGTAATGTGGTACCTTGATAAAGCACCCCGATAGTGGGACGCAATGGGGTTACGTTGATGAAGCACCCCGATAGTGAGAGGCAATAGGACTACATTGATAAATCATCCCGATAGTGTGAGGCAAGTGTACTAGTGTTAATAAAACACCCTGGTAGTGACTGGCAAGGGGACTAGCATTAATAAAGTACCCTGACAGTGGGAGGCAAGGGGCTAATTTAATAAATCACCCCGATAGTTCGATGCAAGGGCTATCGTGTTAATAAAGCAAACAGATAGTGAGATACAAGATGACTATGCTAATAAATCTTCACGATAGTAAGATACAAGTTTACTAGCGTTAATAAGGCACCCCGATAGTGAGAGACGAGTGTATTAGCGTTAATAAAGCACCTCGTTAGTGAGAGGCAAAAGGAATCGCGTTAATGAAGCCCTTTGGAAATAATAATCAAGTGGACTAAGTTAAGGGTGTTCAAGTGCGATAAAGTCGTAATTTTGTATTTATATGAAACAAAGTTAGTTTTGTAGACGATACTTGCGATTGCAGTTTCCTTTCACAAAGCAATTTTAGCCGCCGTAGTTTTCTCGTAACGTTGTGTCAAAGTCAAAATTTGCATGTTCTGCTGCCATGCATATAGTGAAAACCAATTGAATTATGCTTGTGAAATAATGCACAGTAAAATAATATATTGTGGGCTACATAATAAAGCAATTAAAAATATCTCGCGAAATATTTTTGTATTAAAAAAAAGCTGAAATTACAACTTTTTCTGTAATTTTGAGGGTTTTTTTTAAATTCAAAATATTTCGTTGTGGGATTTTTTAATGTTTTATTGCATAGCTCATAGGATGTAAGTTCACAGTGAATTATTTTGTTTAAATGGGTCAGTTGGTTTTTACTATTAGCATGGCAGTGTAACAAGCAAATATTTGTCTTTGACACACCGTTATGAGAAAACTATGAAAGCTGAAATTTTTTCGTAAGAACGAAATGTACTCATCGTCTACAAAACTAACAATATTTCATAAAAATATAAAAATTATGATTTAATCGCACTTAAACATCCTTTTTCACGTAACTATCTTCTTTTTGTTGAGTATGATGTTGCAAGTGTTGCGTTTTCTGACTATTGTGGAAATTTCATTTATTACTAAGTCAATTTACTATTTAATTAAATATTATCGACTATTATGGCGTTAGTTTTTTTCACTAGATTACATACTGGCCTACTAATTTAATTAACTTCAACCAGTGTATCACCGACTAACAGAAACACTTATAACTTCGCATCGCATTCAACACAATACCATTTAATCCGTTGACCTTGTTGAAAATACGTACACAAAACAAGTGTAAAAATAAAACAACGATGGCAATAAACTTCAAATATTTCATTTTATATTTGCATTTTCATTGAATTAACACTCTGTTAACATTGCAAAAATGTTCCACATGTCCTAAAGTACAATTTTAACATAATAATTTTTGTAAAAATTTTTTTACTTTTTGTTTGAAATGTTTCTTAGAACTACTCATTCAGAGAAAGCCGAAAACATATTTTAAAAATAAAAATGTAATGTTTCTGACATTTAAAATAGTTTATTTAGTTATATTTTACCTCCTCAACTGCATGTGTTGAGAAAAAACGCAATATCCATATGAGCCCATTTATGTTTGCATTTGAATTTAAATTAAAACATAATCAAAATTATTCATTCGCCGTTCCTGTAAAAAGTATTATTACCAAACTGAGTGATTTGTGGCAATACGCCATACTAGGGCTAAACAATTTCTCCAATTGGGATAGTGACGAACTGAGCCATTATTATGGATGTACGCCGTTGCGCTCAATGGCTTGCGTCCAGAATGAAAACAATGGTTCATTTGTTTGTACTGTTCAGCAAAATACTGCGCGGTGGGCTATGAAATTTGTGTTTTGCAGTGCTGGAGTATGTATTGTATATATCGGCTGTTAAAACGAAGTACACCTAGCTAAACATTCTAGGTATATTATAATGAACCTCAAATAACAAAACTTCAAACCACTAGCTCATTTTGATCTACTGTTCACAGGTTGAGCGGTGTTGTGGGTTCAAATCATCTTGCGTACAGTATTTTTTTTTTCAACAGTGAATGCAGTGATAGTTGCTTAATAAAGGACATGGCAGATTCCTTCCATGTTACTTATCTGCGGGAGCAAGTCGTTCCGTTCCTAATAACCTCACTCTCGATAGACGTTGTGTCCATATTATTTTACAATTTTGTAAATCATATTTTTCCAGCCTAAATATTATATCTGAAATTTTTAATAAATATGTATGATAATCGTTTCAGAAAATTCCATTAATAAATAATTGTGTAAGAACTATAAATATATAAAATGCAAGCTCGTAGGTTGGCAAGCAATCAAAGCAGTTGGGAGATATCATTAACCTAGTTGAAAGAACTATAGATTTATTTTGTGTGCGTGTTTCCTTGTTACAGTAATTAATGCACAAGAATTTTGAAAAATACTTTCTCCCTTGTTGAACACAGTAGTTTGTAAAATATACCTACTCTGTTATATCGCTATTGTGCTACATACACCTATTTAATAGAATTTCACAGTGGAATAAGGAAAAAACCCACGAACATGAGTGGTGTAAAACTACATCTAAGTTTATGGAGACTATTTAGCCATGTATATTTGTGTAATAATATTACACACAGAATGCTAATATATGTGTGCATGTAATAACGGTCCACTAAATCCTACTAAAACATTTGCGCTTCTGTTGGTTATTAAGACACTGTGCAACAGGCGTAAAACAGCTCTTATTCTTGTACACGTCATGAAAACGAAGAAGCAGCAGAAATATGTTGGTTTTTTATAATTTTGTATTATCACACATCAACATACAGTTATCTGTATTACATTCTAATATTTTATCAAATTCACTCTTATTTACTTTCATAGTTTGCTCTAAAACCAGGCCTGAACTAAGTTTCCTACCTGATAATATGAAAATGATCTGTTTTCATGAAAACGTTTCAGTTTAGTGCCTACGAAGCTCTAATTTTCCAGTGAACCAAATATGATAACAATTTCTCCAACGGCATCAAATTCTTCTTCAAATGGAGTGTAACTCTCTTATTCAGTAGGCCCTACATGAATTAAAATATAAAAATATTTTAAACCCAAATTAAATAGCTGCTCTAGTAGCCATGACAAAATATGTATTATGTATTATAGTGACGTTTAACACTTCATAAAAACTACATAAAATTTATGTTATTGTTATTTTGAGCATTTTGATCTTTTATTTGTCACATTTTGTCCTACAGCCAACGGTGCACCTGTCTCAAGGCTCTCTGAGTGGAATCTCTCAATGGACGGCTGAAGGAACCAAGTATTACAAGTTCTTGGGTATTCCTTATGCCAAGCCACCTGTGGGAAACCTTCGTTTTGCGGTAAGTTCTCTTGGCTGTGCATCACTAACATTCTGTATACAAGATGTACTAATGTATGATACCGCAATCTAGAAGAAAGCGTCCAGGAAGTGTGTGTTTATTTTATTCTGTGACACAATGAGATATGAATTTCGGAGTGGAGGATTAGGGTGATGTTGAGGGCCAGATATAACGACAGGAAAGTCCCCTGACTATAACCAGTAATTTCCACCTTTATGTATGAGGAAACCCGGTATTTAACCACACTCAAAAGTATTTACACAGGCAAATAAAAGCATGTAGTGTGTTAAATACGTAACTCGTAATACTACTACCATATGGTTATTGGGACGCCTTTGCGGAGGGAAAGTGTGACAGACTATTGTTTATTAGTTATAAAAGCATGTGACCTACAATAAATCATATTTAACTAATGGATCAACCACAGAGTGAGTAAAATATGGATCAACACAGAAGTCACAGCAACAAAGAAATACCAATTTTATTTACGTTCCCTGATTAGCAACATTTCTTGTATTTTTTAAATTGCTTTAGTGTATGTAAAATAAATATCATTAGTCATAATTTCATTATTAATATTTAAAAATCTTGCATTTTAATGTAATTGCTAAAAATAAAATGTTTTAATTAATTTTTGTAAATTAATGACAGGAATAGAGCGAGAGGGAAAGAGAGCTTACAGGTATTAGTGCCATTAAATCCGCTAGCTTTGATTCACGCCAGTATTTTTGTCTACTTTGTAAGATTTATGTGAACAAACTTCTCCTTGACTAATTAATATACATAATAGTCTCATTAGATCAGTTATGTAGGCAAAATTTAGGCGCTATAAATGTGATTTAAATTGTTTCAGGCACCTCAAGAAGCTGAGTCGTGGTCTGGAAACAGAGATGCGTCCAATATCGGGTCAATGTGCGTCCAAGATACGGTAGGCTCCGAAGATTGTTTGTTTGTGAATGTATTCACTCCTCAGGTAGAGACATCATCCTCTTTCCTGACTTATTTTATAATGCCTCGTTGAACATTTATATGATTATTATTCTTACGTGTTAAACCAGTTTGTAATGTATTTTAAAGATAGTTGAAATAGTAAAAATAAATGTAACTCTATGACAGGACAATAATTTGGATGACTGTTGCTATATATTTCATAATATACGGTTTTTCGTGCTTATTTATAGGCAAAAAAAGGCTAATCGCGTTTTGTAATGCTAATTTCCCAACTGAATTAACCAAAACTTTTACTCAAAATTACATTAAATTAAGCTAGCTTGACACAATAAAGAAAAGTTGTATTTCGAGTACGTCTAGATGACATAAACAACCGTTGGTTTTTCTCGTTTGCTTCGAGGAAATGCGAGGATGGTAGCAGAACAGGTAGAATCGTGAAAAAATATATTTTTTCTTTAAATAACACTTTATTGACCAATCAAAAACCTTGGTGAGAAGTGTAACGAGAAATAACGAAACAGTAAAATTGTAGACTCTCAATGTTTTCAGGTAAATACAACGTAAATTTGATTTGTAAAAAAACACTTTCGAAATTCTCTTGTTGTCTACAGAAACTTGTGGACTTTGTGAACACCAGCATAAAATGATGTAGCTGAGAATTATTTTTTTCCAACGTATCTTAAATTTTGGCGTTTGCGGAAATTCAGATAAGAAGCTATATGTTGAGTTTGGAGTGAAACAGTAGATTATCGCTTGCAGAATATAAAAATAAACTCTGGATCTGTAACTAACTGTAATTTATGTTAAACAGATTTATGTAGGGAATGCAGTACGAAGGATAACATTACTTCTTAAAAGTGACATATTTGGTAATTGTAAAACACTTCGAAACATACAACTGTTCTATGCGTTCATTTTTCTTCGTGGGATACATAACCAGTAGAGAGAGTTCTCCACAAATTTTCCTTACTAAGTCGCTATTAACACATTGCAATAGCTAAACTTAACATAAATTAGTATTTTCCCCTCATGGACGAATAGTGACTTTAAAATGAGGTTTATGTATATATTTAGATATAGTGTAACTCTTTGTTTTCGTTTTCAGTTGCCAACAAGCAGAAGTGACGCCTCACCACTGCCTGTCATGGTTTACATCCATGGAGGGGCGTTTGTGACTGGTTCAGGGAATATTGGGTCAGGACAGCTAATAGATCGGGGCATGGTAGTGGTATACATGAACTACCGTCTAAACGTCTTCGGTTAGTCTGATTGATCATATTGTGTTTATGTACGAGAATGTCGAATGTGAATTTTTTTAATATCACGTGTCAGAATTTTATCATATTTCAGCCTAATCGGTTGAGGATAACTGCTTTGAAATTCAGTTACAAAATTTAACCCGAACAAAATAACAAACATTGCAAGTTAAACAAAAGCTCGTATATTTATTACAAACTGTTTGAATAACAGAAAAGTTTTTCTTGTAAAAATATATGTAAAAATTTAATGGTTTTCATTTCTTAAAACTAAGGAAAACTTTGTAGTTTGCGAAAGCGAATGGTTTGTCGGAAATTTTGTAGTTACACGCAAATCGTGTTAGTTGGTGTCATAACATTAAAATATTAGGACGTTGACATGTACATGGAATGGATACAAATTAATAAAACCGTAAATGGTACTTGAGTAAGATTGGTATAGAAAAGGTGCACGCTTAACTAATGCAAGGTTGTGTGTTTGAATCTGGGTGCGTCCATATTATTATCTCTCTAAATAATTACATGTAAAATAATTTGTTTACAGTTGTGCTATAAATAAGATCATTTTCACGACCCGAGTAAAAATATTCAAAATGTATTTTTGAATTTATAGAATAAATACAATGCAATACATTGTAATTTTGCAAATATATTGCATTACATTTACTAGAACAAATTTGTAGTTCCACGAAGAATTTCTATGCCAACTGTTTTTAAAAATATTTTTTCTTGCAAAAGTTCAAATTAGGTAAGATTTCGTAAAATGCCACGCAACATTCTTTTACGTGAAAACGTACACGATTGCAACATAAGAGACTATGACGAAGGAAACTCGAATTCGCGATTTCGTGTAACGAAGCGGAGGACTTTACTAACAGAAACACGAGTAGTTTATTAGTGAAGTCCTAGAAAAACACGATAACCTTTCTTGTCAGTGTATTTTCCAGAACAATGTATCGTCCTACGACAGCTGTGTGATGTGGTTCAGCTGTTCACACACAAATAACCGACGCACACTAAGAACTAGCACTGACCCAGTCAAACTGGGATACACTAAGAGCAAGGCCATACGTTAAGGGGTATGGAAAGGTACCATGTCGAGTGAACGACTGGAATACTCATTCGTTAATAAAATCCGAACTACTGATCAAAATTCAATGAGATTTTTTGTCCGATGCTTTACTTTCGAGTAAAAATTAAAGACTGTATTTAAAAAATAAGGGCTTGAAACCACAAGCTCTAAAAAAATGTAAAACTGTCATTTTTATAATTTTAAATGTGGTAATATATAGACTGGTATGATAACCGAATTAAAAAAAATACTTTTTTTTTATTTGGAAATAATTTTTATATCCGTAAACCTCTCGCGCAGAGATTTCCGGGCAGTAAAATTATTTTCAAATAGAAACGCGAGTATTTTCTTTAAACACAATGGTTTTCCCGATACAAACATTACATATTACGACAGGAACGCTATAATACCAGTGTTCCCGAGGATCAAAACGTTAAAATGCTGCACATATGGACGAAGACATTACAAGTGTACGGAACGGGCGCTGTTCATATGAAGGCAGGCTTCAGCACGTCTTTGCATCGATGCCCGTACACGTTCAAAAATTCTAGGTGTTTCCTGAATATAACAGCAACCCTCCACAATACGTTTCTTTAATTCGTGGACACTATCAAAAGGGCTGGCATACACCAAAGCTTTTAAATATCCCACAAAAAGAAACAGTGATGCAACATTGTCATGTTTGCACGTGCCCATGAATCGTAACGGGAAACTGTCGTTTTTCGGACCTATGTTTTGTTTGCATTATTTGCTTGTTTCATCGTCCTCAACTCACCTCTTTCGTTATACCTATATATATATATATTTACATACATACATACATACACACACATACAGGTTGAGACACATGCTGTTTTATAGAGCAATAGCACTCAAACTAGGGTTCATATACAGAAATGTTTCAGACAAACGTTTCAGTGTTCGACAGTGTCGTAATACTGGGTCACCCTTTATCATGGGAGGCACTGAAGTTACGTCAAATTCGACTCCATTTTGTTAAATGTAACTAAGTATTTTTTTTCTGGTGACATTTGTATCGATTTGACGACGAATTCAGCGACTTGCAACGTCATTTAATCACACACCCAAATGAGGTATCAGTTAGTCACGCATTACCTTCTAATGTGAGTACATCGGATCGCGAAAAATTAACAATTTTCAAGAATCATTCGATGTGTTGATGGTGTTGGGGAAATACCGTATTGAAGAAAGAATTCCCAGGCATTAACCGAAATTACACCACAAATGTTGGCTGACGATAGACGGTATTTTCATCAGCGAATTAACAAATGCATACATGTCGAGGGTCATCACTTGGAGCATCTTCTGTAAGTAGACCCAAACCAAGGTTATTGGATCCTTTGAGTGCGTGACTAAGTGACCTTGTTTTGTAGGTCGCTGAATTCGTCGTCAAATCGGTACTAATGTTATCGAAAAAAAAATACACTGTTCCAGTTAACAAAGTGACGTTGACCTTGGCGTAGCTTCAGAGCCTCCACCGATAAAAAAAATAGGGTGGCCCAGCATGACGGCCTTCTTGAACACTGAAACTTTTGTCTGAAACATTTGTGGATATGATCACTAGTTTCAGTGCTATTGTTCTGTAACACTTTGTGTCTCGCCCTATATGTATGTATGTGTATATATATATTTATATATATATATATATATATATATATATATATATATATATATATAGTGTGTGTTTGTAGTGGCATGTGTATGTATAAGGCCCTCAAATGCCACAAAATTTACACAGATGGAGCCATATAAGAAGGCAGTGTAAGATAGTATTTGTTCAAAGAAATTTTAAATTTAAACCTCTTGTTCGGAATAAAGAAAAAGTGCTTAACATTATAAACATTTCATTTATTATAATGGTTAGAAAATATAAGAAACATATAAACATATAAATTATTTTGCTTTGTCTCAGAGTATAATAGGTTTTATACACCAGCATCTATTTGTGAATAACTTAGAATTTATTACTACTTGATTATCATCATTTCGCGAATTACGTATTCAGTTTTCAGCAGGAGTGGTAGGGAATCCGTCAAGAGATTCCCTCTCCGCGGGTGCTCGAAGAAAATATGAGGAAAAGTGGCAGGGTAGCGAAATATCCTTGGAAACCATTTGACAACATCGCTCGTTACCGCAGGAGGAAGCCGGATGTTTACTCCACCTATTCATGTTGGCGTTTGAAAGAAAGCGGGTTGCATTCAAGGTACTATGTGGAAAAACGGCGCAAGGGAAATGTGCTAGTATGCCCAGCAAATAATTTCTATATTGTAGTAAAAATCTTCAAGCATATACAATTTTCACTGCAATTATCAAAAGTTAGTGCTTAATCATTTTCATGCGTATTTTTCACTGAAAACGACAAAACTATAATTTAAAAATTTATCAATGAGCGATTTTCTGCACAGTATACCTGACTACAAAAAAATAAACATAAAAGAAAAAGCGAAGGAAAAAACTTGCGAATAAAAATTCAAACTTATGCCAATTGCAATTAATCAAAACAAAGCGGAAAACGAAGTTGCAAAAAAAGAAGTAGCATATCAGCAATTAAACACGACATATGAAATTAAATGCTGAAGAAAACAATAATAAGGTAAATACAGAACACAAACTTTTTCTACGAACAAAATTTACAAAGGAACAGCTATATTCTGGATGAGAAGAACGGAGATGGTAAGAATTTTACAGGGACGACTTCCTGATAATAACCACAGTTTGCTTATTGGCTGTAACTTACACGTGACAGTCTCAACAAAGCCTTTAGTGACGGTTAAACAAAACTGTACACGGGAAAAGGAACTGGGACGGAAGTTGGCCATGGTATTTAAGAAATTATCTCAGCGTTCGCCTGGAGTGATATCGGGAAACTTAATTACAGAAATAACGCTACCAACCTACTCGTCTCCACTTCGCTAACACGTACATTTTTCCCCTATCACTCGCACTGGCAACATCAATTTCGCATTTTCCGTTTCCTTAGTAGGCCTACCTGGCATCGCCATGCCGTTCTTATTTGCCTGTTGCTCATTATTTCGCCCCTTTCTACAATCGCGCTTAAGGTGACCCTTAGCACCGCAACCGTAACACACTCCATTACTTCAGGGCGCCTCGAATCGAATAATGTGTAATTTTATAACTGTACCATACTATTTCCAACTCTTACAAATTGCTTTAGTAGTAATTTCCTACAAACAACAAATTTTTCGGTTGCATAGTTTTTGTATAAGTGCATGTCAAAAGTAGCGATTTTACTATTTTCGCTACTTACCCAATGTAAAAACTATTCAAACTATAGGAAATAAATAATTTGAAGTGACAGAAAATAAACCTTTGTTTAAGGTAAAAATATATATATATTTTTAAATACAGGCACTCAAAAATATTCAAAAATTTAGGTGTATTTAAGAATTTTATTTAAATTTAAAACCTTTTACGCGGAATTAAAAAGTGTTTCATTCAGTACCTTAATAAATTTACTTTTATTATATCAAATCATTACATTGACGAAATTTGTACGAAAACAGGGCAACCGTTAAAAAATGTGTTTGTAAGAAATATCTAATAATGTAATGTGAAAGAGTTGGACATAATTTTAGATCTAGAAAAAAATTAACTAATCACAAAAAAAACATTTTTAACAATACTGTACAACAGTTTTTCTATATTTGGTCTCATTTATTAATAAAAACTAATTGACGCGAAAGCCGTAGAAATAACGGATCATGGGCTTTTAACGATTCAGTGAAAGAGCGCACTTTGGAAACGAAAGTGATTTTTTTTGTGAAGTGAAGATATTTTGGTCAGCACTTAACATCTAGGTCTCTACCGCTGGTGAGGGGTGACATGATGCGAGTATAAAACACCGTCGAATTGAAGGGGCGCAGGAAACGGGATATTCCGAGAAAACCCACTGACCAGTGACGTAGTCTGCACGATTCCCACATGCGAATACCCGGGGACCGACCCCGCAGGAAATCGAAACCGGATAGCCTTCTATGGATCGGGGGCTGGGGGGTGTGGGGGCGAATACTATAGCTACTGCACCAACCGCGGCCTTGCGTTTTTTAACCTGAAGAATAACCGTAATCCTGTAAGACGTTATGTGAGTTATTTTTTTGAGTGATACAAGTTTTGTACTGTTTTCATAACCAAATTGAGTGTATTTAGTTATAGTCAACTGCACAGTTACACTTAGATAAAGAATGTGTTAAACAAAAATATTGTACAGCCTTGGCTTCATAATGCATTTTGTTATAATGATAAAACAGTTTTAGTATTATTATACAATTTATTCTTCATTAACAGGTGTCCACACACAACACTAAAATTATAACTACAGGGTAAATATACATGGTTACTATTATCGCTTGCACTAGAAAGTTGCGGTACGGTTGCTGTATTTCTTATAAATGTCGAACCAGAAGTTCATGTTCTTCTTCTCGATGTCATACTTCAGAGCTGTCGTAACGTTGATCTCCAGGTAAGGGAAGCTACTCTGACTGACAGGTTTCCATGTCACCGCACATGGTGCACTAGGCACTCCAGTCTTGGCGAAGTTAGTCCACAGTTCTCCCATCAACCTAGCAACTTTAGCGTCGTCCGAGTTCTCTCCCTTAATTTGGCTTTCGTATAAAATGTACGCCAACTCCGCAGCATGGCCTGCGACACCGTAAATAAACTGGTAGTTGTAGGTATTGTGCGAATACTTGGCCCGATAGTGCGTCGTTCGAACTACACCCAATACAAACAAGAGGTCTGACTGAAGGTTTAGCCAATTTTGACGGGTTTCAAATGCGATTTCCTGGTCGCCGTAGTAAAAGATCTTTATCTTCTGAGCTACGTCCTTGGATTTTTTGGAGCCTTTGGTTAGTCCCAGGTCGACGGGAACAATTTGCTCCAGATCGTTGTTGATTGCCGCCCAGAAGCTTGGTTCGGTAAAAGCAGTTTCGTTGACAATTGTCACAGTTTCTCGCTCGGTAACACCGGTAATGTAAGGAACGTTGTTGAAAAGTCCATTCTTCTCAAGGTAGATTGGCTCGTGCGACAGAAATGGTTTCTCTCCTCTCACATGTATCTCGAGAGTAGGCACGAATGGGAACGAGAACAACCGTAGGTTTTCTTCTGCAGTCAAGACTCCGCTAAGGGCGCTAATCAACTCTTCGGCGGATGCTGCTCGCAAGTTTTGTATACATTCTGCAGCGCTGAGAGCCTCCTTCCCAAGAATGTTGCTGAGGCGGTAAGCACGGTCATTGATGTTTTCTTCAAACGCCCAAGGACTGAGAGCAGAACCACTCTCTGCGATTGCTCTGTGAAACAGACCTGTTATGAAAGAAGACAAAGCTAGCAAAAAATTTTCAATAATATCATTAACTTAACCACGTGTAAGATACATTTTCTCGTCACATTTGTGCAATTTTAAATAACCTTTTGTCTGGCACCAGTGAGTGAGATGTAATGGAACGAATTATCTTGTAATGACAGCCATGCAGATGCTTCCGATGGCGTGGGAGTTTCTAGGGCTACTCATGTTTCCTTACCCATATTTACTACATCGCTTTCCATCCACGAGTTACCTCACCTCGCTTCAAGCTGACGGACGGATAGATATAACAATCCAGTATCCAACCACAACAATGAGACAGATTTAAACTCTATTACGTAATGTATTTCTACGTGCCCTACATTTTGGCGTGTTTTTGTCGTATTGTGCAGTCTGAGATTTGTATTTGCTCGGTTCGTAATTATTTTGCTGTCGTATGCTCAATTAAGTTATATTAAGGGCGCGGTGACCTCAGTTTTCAATGTATTTTTTTTTATTTTTATATTTGTACCAGATATATTTTTCTTATTTTAGACATAAATTGTGATTAAATCTTCTCTTAGAAATTTTTTGTGTCTCTCATAATTTTTGCGTAATGAGTTGTAAACGTCAAATTTGCACTTTACGGTTTTATGTTCGCCACTAAAGTCAACTGACATACAAAACCGAAAAAATTCACAGCATATAACAATGTTATAGACTATAATTTGACATATATAAATAAAAAAGTAATGTATATTTGTATTTAATAAAAATATGCTGAGTTTAAAATGAAAGTTTAAACATTTCAACTTTTTTTTTTAATTACAATATATATATACATATATATATATATGTATATATATATATATATATATATATATATATATATATATATATATATATATATATATATATATATATATATATATATATATATATATATATATATATATATATATATATGTATATTGGATTTAATATGTGTCAAATCACAGCCAACAACATTGTTATACACTGTGAATTTTTTTCGGTTTGGTATGCGAGTTGGATTTAGTGGCGTACATAAAATCGTACAGTGTAAAGTTTGACGTTTACAACTCATTACGCAAAAACTATGAGAGATAAAAAATTTCATAAGAGTAAGATTTAGTCACAATAATGATTAAAATAACAAAATAAATATCCGGTACAAATATAAAACTAAACATAAAAACGTTGAAAACTGAGATGAACCGCGCCCTTAAGGGCGCGCCTACCGCAAATTTCATCACCATTATTTTATTTTTTATTTGTACCAGATTTTTTTCTTATTTTAGACACAAAATGTGACTAAATTTGGCTCTTATGAAATTTTCTTATCACTCATAGTTTTCGTGTAATGGCTTGTTAAAGTCATAATTTACATGTTTCCGTTTTGACGACTACACTAAAACCAACTGATATACCAAACTCAAAAAAATCACAGTGGATAAAGACATTTCAGGCTACAATGACATGCTCGTAAAATAAAAATAAAAATTATTTGTATTTTAAAAAAATTTAAAATTTTTTAAAATTCTTATTTTCAGTTTTAGCATTTTTTAAAATCCAAATAATTTTTATTCTTATTTTACGAGCATGTCATTGTAGCCTGAAATGTCTTCATCCACTGTGATTTTTTTGAGTTTGGTACATCAGTTGGTTTTAGTGTAGTCGTTAAAACGGAAACATGGAAAATATTACTTTAACAAGCCATTACGCGAAATCTATGAGAGATAAAGAAATTTCATTAGAGCCAAATTTAGTCACATTTTGTGTCTAAAATAAGAAAAAAAAATATCTGGTACAAATAAAAAATTGAAAAATGATGATGAAAATTGCGGTAGACCGCGCCCTTAAGGCCTTATTTCACACACGTGCATTAACAAAGTGTTAATTGTAATTTATTTCATTATTACTAAGGATTTTTTTGTTTAGTGATTCGATTGTTAAGGTTTCGTGTATCATTGTAAAAATCACATGCTTTTTCGGTTTGTATTTTTTCGGGTTAAATGGTTTTCGATTTTTTTTTTGTGTGTCTCGGTTGAGCATTTATGTGTGTTTTCGTCCGTTTTTTATGTTGCAAAGGTAATTTGACCCTGAAATAATGTTATCTGTTTTTTTTCTTTGTGTATCTGATTTTGCGATGGTTTAAACGGAGAATTATGTGTCAGGTAACTATACTCGTCGAAAATCACATTCTGGGTGTCATGAGGCCATGTATGAACCCTAATGCAGCCAAATTTTGCGCGCTGTATTTGAGCACGTTTTGACATGGGTGGATATAACTCAGAGCAGTTATTCTGCTGTGTTAGTTGTTGTAATTTGATGTTATTAAATGCATGTGGTTTATGGAAGTAAAACTGCATTTCCGACCATTGATTCGCTATCATCAGCTACTTACTTTAGTGTCACAGGTCACGTGTATAGTTTCGTACACGTATGTTCGATATGCTGTACGTCTAATATTTTCTGATATATTTTTTGTAGTAATTGTAGATTTTTTTATTATTTATCTGCAAAGAACACTTGTCTGTCAACTCGTGGTATGCTCTTTTGTGTACGTTTGAAGATGGACACTCGTCCATCCAAAATTGTATTAAAATTATCGTTCAGTATGTCAATATTTCCAAGAGGTAGTAAAATTTCCCCAGAATCATTCAGACATGATAATTATAAGCTTAAAAAAAATATTATTTTGAAAGTGAACGAGATGTCATAACCGGCTGGTACACGTGATTTAGGCCCTGGTGTAAGTAAAGAATGTTGTACAGTAAATATGACATTTCTCAATTTAATGCGCAGCTTTGATGGACATATATGCCCTATTCAATTTAGTGTTTTCACAATTACCTTCCTTTTTCTAAGTTTATTCGTTTTTTATTGTATAAATAGGTATGTAAAATTGTTTGCTTATATTTTTCTTATTAATTTAATATACGCATCATTTTAATATATTATTTCTGTTATAACTTATAATGATTTATGTGTGTTAAACACTACACTTTCTACAATACACAATTTCACATAATCCGCTACTGCGTTATTTTAACAGTTCACAAAATTTTGTGATGGTTAAATAATATATAACACCATCACTAGTTTCGTTACATTATAAATTAGTAATTAATTGCTGTACACATAAATTTACATTACATTTGATATGCCGTGTTAGTTTACTAGTGCGGTGTTCCTTATGTGCATAACGAGAGCTCTGCCTTATGAAAACCAAAACAAAACAAGCATGGTCAACTTCATTTTTCTGCGGGAAAAATCAGTTACAACAGATTGTAAGATATTTGGGTAAGGTAAGCTAATTGGGCAATTACGCATCGTCGAAAGCGAGGTCATTAGAGACGGTGACACGCAACTTGGTACAAAGACAGGAGCTGGGAGAGGAGTCTGTCGTGATCTTTATTAAGGAACCATACCAGCATTAGCCTGGAGCGATTTCGGAGAACTGTGGTAAACCGAAATAAGGATGGCCTGAGCCTGTATCGAAACCGACTCCCCTGAATGTCGACAGTTGGGAAGGGCATACCGAATTTCATGTTTAGGTTTTTCATTGTCCTTAGCAGTCACTTAAGACAGTATATCGTAAATTATATTAGTCTGTTTTCTCGCGTATTAAGTTCAGGGAAGTGTCATTAATGGAATTCGTGTACCTTCTATGCGGAAAAATGAGATACACAAAAAATGTCTACGACAAAAAAAAACATTTTCTCCTCTGCAGGTATTAATACTGTCATATCAAAAAGAATTGTTTTCACCTTTTGAGAGCGGAGAAAGCGTATGAAATTGGACGCTGGCACCCCCCGAGCTCGCACCAAAGATTGTTACTTTGTTCGGATTTCCTCCAAACTTGGCTATATTCTTCTGAACCCACTTCAAGGCTGCAGTCTGGTCTTTCAACCCAGCGTTTCCAGGGGCGTCGGTACCGTCAACTCTCAAGAAACCTGTATGCATTGTAACAAAGCGTTAAAGTACAGCAGTTAACTTGTAACATTACTGTGAGTAAGGATATTTTGTCGGCGCTTAAAGGCTCTGGCTGCTAGACTTAGCTGCGCAGTTCAAGGTCACGCTCTCTTGTCTCCTTTGTGATTTTGATGGTAAATTTTTTAAGCTTAAACGAGAGCAGACATAAAAACTATGTTTGGCAGTTTAGTTTGAAATGGTTTCTGTCGTTGTAGCTAATTTTTCATGACATGAAATTATATGATTCCGACGAAAAAGATAATTTACTAATTTACTAGAATTTAGTTTATTACATAATTTTTAACACCACAGATCGAACTGCCTTGAAAAATCAGCCAACATCGAAACACCATTTCAAACAAAACTGCCAAACAGATTTCTGATATCTGCCCTCGTTTGGGAGTAAAAAATTTAATATCGCGAAAAAAGTAGAAACACTGTTGCATGGCCTTAAGTTGGGAATAAATGCTACAATAAATTACTCATCAATGGACCACCTTTTAAGATAACTCTTTCAATACATAAGTGT
Source organism: Medauroidea extradentata (assembly GCA_003012365.1). Taxonomy (NCBI): domain Eukaryota; kingdom Metazoa; phylum Arthropoda; class Insecta; order Phasmatodea; family Phasmatidae; genus Medauroidea; species Medauroidea extradentata. The sequence goes on from PNEQ01038070.1 coordinate 71,991, forward strand.
TCTACGCAACATTTCTTTAATATTAAAAAAGGAAAAAAAAACTTTCTTGTGAAATATAAATATCGAAATTACATACGGTACTATATACCAAAATAAAAATCTGGCAAAATTTTTGTATGATACATTCCTTGCAGAACTTTCACGTAGAATGTTTTGTTCTGCGATATAGGTAATGAAAATTTCGTGATTTCAATGATCTGCCCCTTTATACTTAAATATGTATTTGTTATGAACTTAACTAACTAAATAAATTAAGACTTAATGTCATTTGTAGTGTTAAACTTCGTTCGGCAATCATATACAGTATGCAAGGATAAATCAATCAAAATGGTGGTGTAGCACAGAGTGTCGCTACGGGCAAACGGTAGTCTTGAAGTTCGGGTAAATAACACTTCATCAAAAAAGTTAATCACAGCAGTTAACGCAATATATTAAAGTCGGAGATTCAGTGTTCTAATGAAGAAGGCAAAAACTGTTAACGTCTAAAGCCACTTCAAATACAACTAACTATACGATTAGTAAATAAGAGAAATAGCCGTTTGTCGTATCCACAAAACTAACAGAGACCTGTCAAAACTAGTGTTAGCAAAGTGATAGCCATAGCCAGAGAGAGAGAGAGAGCGTGTTACCTAAATTCAAGATAATGTTTGAAAATAGTCTACAGTATTCGAATAGGATACCGTTTCAGACATATTTCTCAAGTGTAATTATATATTTAAAAAAAAGCATGTAAAGTATAACAAAGCGTAACGTCAAAAACTATTAGAAGTAACGATATATTGCGTTAGACTTACCGAAGACGTTGACACGGTGATTCATAGACACCACTACCATGCCTCTATCTATCAGTTGTCCTGGTTTAATATCCCCGGTACCTTGCTGAAAACCTCCGCCGAAGATGTATACCATGACGGGCAATAGCGAGGTGCCACGTCTACTGTTTGGTAGCTGAAAAACATGACGATTTCTTCTCACTATTATAACCAAACATTTCACTTGAATTTCTCTATTCTTCCACGGCTGCAAGTTCCAAGTGGTATTCAAAAACGAGTTTATGAAGTTTGTAATAGATAAATATCTACTAAATGTAAAAGCCTTGTCTATTGTTTATTTCACACTCGGCTGTTCATGAAACAATTACCACACCGAAAATTGTACAGTTACGAATAGCTCTTGAGGCTACGTTTCATCACGGCTGTCCAGGTTTGATTCCCTGGGAGGAGGGTTTCTCTCAAATTTCGCATTAGGGAAACGTGGCGGACGTTGCTGTTTGCCTGTGAAATTTCTTGGAATTCTCTTGTTTTCCTTACTTGACATTGTGCTGCTATTTTATGCTCACATTACTTTATCTTTAAGGGCAATGAAGACATTTATTTTAAGAAAAAGACGTTGTCAACAGCTTTAATTATTTTCATAACATTTCCTGGACTTTTTGTACATTAGGTTAAAAAGCTTACATTAATTTGATCGCGAAACTACACAGTGTTTAAAAATTCATTGTATACTTTGTGATATATTAAACTAATGGCAAACTGGGATTTGTGTATTAGGAGGAATCAATTTATATGTACAATAATACACGACTTCAGAAAAAAAACAAGGAAACAGTATGGTTGTTCTACCTGAGGCGTGAAAACATTTACAAACAAGCAGTCCTCAGAACCGCCCGACTCTTGATAGCATTGTGACCCGAAACTGGTCGCATTTCGCTCTCCGGACCACGACTCAGCTTCTTGAGGGGCCTGAAACAAATTAAAACAATTTGATAGTTGCCTGAATTTCATATCCACTATAGTTCATTGCTCACATTCGTAGATAATAGCAATATATATATATATATATATATATATATATATATATATATATATATATATATATATATATATATATTGCACACACAAAATCATATCGCGGTATTGTCTGCTTCCACGAGTCTTTCAACTGGATAAAATAAGTAAATTGCCTGAGAGAAATTAATTTGCAAACTTTTTGAAGCAGACAATTCTAAAAGTAAGAATGACCATAAAAAATTAGATATTTGTACTACATTCTACCTGCTATCGATACGTAGTGCGATACCACCTCTTTGTTCATGCGCCTGTAAACATATTGCTTTTTTTATTTTAAGACATACTGCCGAATAATCTTGTAGGGTATAAGAAGTACACGCAGGGAAAGCCGCGGGAAGGATTCGTTCATAAGGTTCATAGTGAGGTCGGGAACATAAGACGTCTCGTCTAACTAGTGTATTACATTGCGACTCGTAGTTAAAGACGACTTACTGTAGTTACGATCACTTCCGTTAGTGCTTTGGACCCAATTTTGTTTATTTGTGCCAAACACAGTTCAACTTTTACACATCAAATAACACATCATTTCCTCTAGTAAAATATAAATAAGCTCCATAATTTTTGTATAATCACTCATCAAAGTTATTAAATGACCATTGCAGTGTAGCTAAAATAAAAAATTATTAATTAACTAATGAAACAAAAATTACAGGAGTTGAAAGTCAGTGTACCACTGTATATAATAGTATGTTTGACAAAATTGTAGTAACAGCCACAACTAAAAATACGCAAATTTTTATTAATTTTCATCAATTTTTTTTACATTACAAATACGTATGCCTTTTTAATTCTAAAATTATGTTGTATTACCTCATAACACTTAGTATCAACTGGAATTATGTTGTTTCTGCAAGTTTATTACTTTTTTTTTTGTTACACAGCAACTGCTATTTTGTGCCTTTGATGTGTGATCATGTAAAAACTACACAGAGAAAAAAATTTTGTAAAATAGAACAAAATTTGTTTGAAACAACCAAATAAGGTATATTTTTCAATACGCACAAACAAAATTATGGTTTGTCGCAACCAAATTATTTGTTTGGAATATTTTTGTTGTTTTAACAAAATGACGTGGTTGACGCAACCATACAGATGTTGTTAAATAAAAAATACTTCTTTTAATTGAGCAACCATTAAAGAATATGGCGTTTAAAATATTGTGTCCGCTCTGATCACAAATATAAAGTTATTTGTAAAGCAACTTTTAGGCAAATAATATTTACATATAAAATAACTAAACATGCATACCAATTTGAACCTGCAATCTTTAGATCACCGGCCACCTACATTACCCCTAGACCATCAGAACTTGCGAACAATACTATAGATTTTACATACACATACCTGTGACATATAAATTCTGATAAACTTATGATTATGATAATCTGGCTTATTATCGCTGTTTTCTTCTGCGTAGCTTTTACAAAATTGTACTTAGAATGTGCAGCAAAATGTGGGTAGCGTGAGATGCAAACTATAATTAGACTCGTGTGTACTCGGCAAAATGTTTTTAACTGTTATAGCTAGAGACTGGAAAAATTCGCGGGTTCACAGACTTGTAGGCTAGTCTCCAAGAATATATGTATATTCAAGCAGGCAACAGTTGTTTATTAGCTGCTCGCTGATATAGTGAATTGGGCCCGCATTTTGTTACTTTGTTATTATTGGCCCATAGACTTCAATGTGGTGTTAAATAAGTCAACGGCCAACTGTGAAAGTAGCACGAACTAACAGCTGATGAAATTCTAGCTTGTGCCTGAAAGAAATGCGAATTTTTCAGTTCTCTAGTTATAGCTATCTTCAGTAATTTAACCTATTCGTAACTATGCAATAGAACATAGAGATTAATACTCTAGAAATGTATTACATACGCATACTTAAGAAAAGGTGATACAAGCTTTCTAAACCACAGTTGTGTAAAGGCGAACATGTGCATACCAAATTACTGCCGTTACAATACCGACTTCCCAAACGGACATATTTCGTCGCTTCCAACCAAATAGTTTCTTTGTTTTAATATCTGCCATGGTTAAATGTACTAACTATATATAGTAAGTCATAAATGGACGACATTAAGCAGAAAGGAACACACCCACAAATTAATCAATTTGGAGATAATCATACTACATAGAAGAAGGTCCTCAGTACTTCTTAGAAAAAGAAGAAGTACTAAATCACTTTATTAACGAAAATGAAATCCCAGGGAAAAAAACACATAGAAAACTTTAACATTGAATATCTCAGTTCCAGTTAACTGTGGGTTGGTTCCTTTATGTTTAACTAGCAGTCCCCCGCGGCTTTGCTCGCGAGTATTATTCGTAACTGATATTATTTACTTTAATTTAAAAACCTCCTTGCACACAAGATTGGTACTTCAGTCATCAAGTGTTAGAATGTCCAAGCGGCTAGTTGAACTAATTATGCAGCAGGATAAGTAGCTATAGCTGTCCACGCGAAAATCAGACTTAATTTTTCCCTGCCACTAACAACGACATCGCCTGGGCCTTATTTATAGCCCCACCTATTTGACGTTGTGGGGTAATTACAGACACCTAAGGTAAGAGGTTAATCGAATGAGAAACATCTGTTTACCCTGTGCACAACCATTGGTGACGGTGCCCTCAATTATATATTTTCAAAATATTCACTTTAACTTTATTGACATTACAGAGTTTCAAAGGGTAAAGGTTTCGCGGAAACGTATTTGGTGCCCCAAACCTGAGATTAGTGAGATGATATATCGTCGAGTTACTGCCAAAAAATACAAAGTCAAAATTACCCTACATAAAATTATAAAAATGCTAGAAATATGTAATTATATGTTGTTCACGAACAATCGCCCAAGTTTCGTACTGTTGTGTCACAGTATTGTAACATACCAAATTTTTGTTAATATCTACAATTTAATACTGTTTTTAAACGAAATAGCATTTATGACTTAATCACTTTGGCAGTATACCGATGATATGTCAGCTGATATTGTAGAGGAACCTAAGTGGAAAGCGAACTGCAATTTACCCTTTTTAAAGACTACATGTAAATTGCACTAATTCTATTGAACGTTCGCACGCAGCTTTTAACGGAATTCGAGCCCAGAACCTCCCGGAATTTAGACCTAGTAACAAACAACTGCGTCACGTAACGTCTAAATAATTCATGAAAATAAAATTTATTTTAAATAAATCTGTGTCCTGGGCTCATAGAGGTTGTACAACACCACACGTCTCGATACGTTACTGTAGAGTGAAACTCATGTATATGTTGTTTTTCGCCGCTCGTTCCTGCTTTTCGGATCGTCTGCCTTCATTATTGATCAACTAATTTTAATTCTTAATAATCACGTTTCTTATAAAGAAAAAAATTACATACATATATATTTTTTTTTAATATTTACGTAAGCATGACACTGACGCAACAACACCTCAATATCGCTACTGGTTAGATAAATAACGTGGGTTGATGGAAAACCAATTTTGTGTTTTTTCACCCTTTTGGGTGTCGAATTTCGAAATATTTTTAATTTACATCTTAGACATTTGTATAAGTATCCAACTGAAGTGTAAATAACATCGCTAGCCCGTTCAGTCGAATCAAAATCGATCATTCACTAAAAAAACACATATCACCCCTGCACACTATTAAGAAATCGAATTTCGAAAAATCTGAAAAATGTTTTGCGATAATATCTGTAATCATCATCCTGAAGCAAAAATTAATTGTATATCTCGACGGGTTCGATAGATATCGAGGATTTATCTAAAACACGTTCAAGGTCTTTTCACCACTTAAGACAGTAAATTTCGAAAAACCCTTGAATCACGTTTTAGAATACTTTATCGATATATCGTGGACGTAAAAAACACGACATTAGCCCACTGGGTTCAAGATATATTGAAGATTAATTGAAAACGCTTTTCACCACTTTTCGCCCCATTTCACGTCCTTAGGTAGCGAATTTCGAAAATTCCGGAAATTAATTTTTAGGTATTTGAGTAAGCATCAATCCTAAACAAAAATCACGTTGCTATATAAAAAACTATGGGATCGATATATATCGAATGTGAGTCGAAAACTCATATTCCCTCTTTTTTAACCAGTTTAGGGCCAAATTCAGAAAATATATTTTAAATGGTACTTGGGATATTTACAAAAGCACCAATTTAAAGCAAAGAGTACTTCGATATCTCGATTGATTCGATAGATATGGAAAGATAATCGAAAACACATTTCACGTATTTTCACCCCTTTAAATAAAGAATTTCGAAACGATTTTGAGTCCTGTCATAGACATTTTTAAAAGTAACCAATTATAGTTAAAATCACGACGATAGCCAATTGTGTTTCAAAGATATAGACGATTCATTAAAAACACATTTTGCCTCTTTTTACTGCCTGGGGGTCGAATTTCAAAAAAACCTAAAACAACTTTTTGGGTATTTACGTAAGCAATATTTTGAAGTGAACATCAACTCTCTATCCCGAAGGGTTCGATAGATATCGATAGTTGATTGGAAACACTTTTAAGGTCTTTTCAGCCCCTTAAATGTCGAACTTCGAAAAATCCTTGAATTAGCTAATATGCATTTTTACGAGTGTCCTATTAAAGTAAAAATCACGATGATTGGCCGTCGGGTTTGAGCTTTATCGACGTTCCTTCGGAAACACATTTCACCCCTTTTCACCCACTTAGAGGTCGAATTTCGAAAAATCTCTTCTTAGTGCTCGCCGACGACCTGAAGGGAACCCCCACAAAAAATTTCACGATTCTAGGTCCAGTGGTTTGGGCTGCACAGTTTGATATGTCAGTCAGTCAGTCAGTCAGTCAGCTTTCATTTTTATATATAGAGATATTTATTTGAGGCAACCACATTTAGACAACATCTATATATATATATATATATATATATAAATGAAAGGTGACTGATTGACTGACTGACTGACTGACTGACTGACATATCAAACTGCAGCCCAAACCACTGGACCTAGAATCGTGAAATTTTTTGTGGGGGTTCCCTTCAGGTCGTCGGCGAGCACTAAGAAGGGATTTTTCGAAATTCGACCTCTAAGTGGGTGAAAAGGGGTGAAATGTGTTTCCGAAGGAACGTCGATAGAGCTCAAACCCGACGGCCAATCATCGTGATTTTTACTTTAATAGGACACTCGTAAAAAAACATATTAGCCAATTTAAGGATTTTTCGAAGATCAACTTTTAAGGGGCTGAAAAGACCTTGAATGTGTTTCCAATCAACTATCGATATCTGTCGAACCCTTCGGAATTGAGAGTTGACATTCACTTCAAAATATTTGTTACGTAAATACCCAAAAAGAAGTTTTATGATTTCTTGCAATTCGACCCCCAGGCAGTAAAAAGGGGCAAAATGTGTTTTTAATGAACCGTCTTTATTTTTGAAACACAATTGGCTATCGTGTGATTTTACTTTATTTGGTTACTTTTACAAATGTCTATGACAGGACTCAAAATCGTTTCGAAATTCTTTATTTAAAGTGGTGAAAATACGTGAAATGTGTTTTCGATTATCCTTCCATATCTATCGAATCAATCGAGATATCGAAGTACTCTTTGCTTTAAATTGGTGCTTTTGTAAATATCCCAAGTACAATTTAAAATATATTTTCCGAATTCGGCCCTAAACTGGTTAAGAAGGGGTAATATGAGTTTTCGACTCACATTCGATATATATCGATCCCATAGTTTTTTATATATACGTGATTTTTATTCAGGATTGATGCTTACGCAAATACCTAAAAAGTAATTTCAGGAATTTTCGAAATTCGCCACCTAAGGACGTGAAAAGGGGTGAAAAGTGGTGAAAAGCGTTTTCGATTAATCGTCGATATATCTTGAACCCAGCGGGCTAATGTTGTGTTTTTTACGTCAACGAGTTACCAATAAAGTATTCTAAAACGTGATTCAAGGATTTTTCGAAATTTACTCTCTATATGGTGAAAAGACCTTGAACGTGTTTTAGATAAATCCTCGATATCTATCGAACCCGTCGAGATATACAATTAATATTTGCTACAGGATGATGATTACAGAAATTATCGCAAAACAGTTTTCAGATTTTTCGAAATTCGTTTTCTCAATACTGTGCAAGGGTGATATGTGTTTTTTTTTTTTTTTTTTTTTAGTATATGCTCGATTTTGATTCGACTGAACGGGCTAGCGATGTGATTTACACTTCAGTTGGATGCTTATACAAATGTCTAAGATGTAAATTTAAAATATTTCGATATTCGACACCCAAAAGGGTGAAAAAGCATAAAATTTGTTTTCCATCAAGCCACGATATCTATCTAACCAGACGCGATATTGAGGCGTTGTTCGCGTCAGAGTGATGCTTACGTAAATATTTAATAAAATATGTATGTAATTTTTTTCATTATAAGAAACGAGATTATTATTAAGAATAAAACTTAGTTGGTCAATAATCAAGGCAGACTATCCGAAAAGCAGGAACGAGCAGCGAGAAACAACTTACACAGGAATTTCACTACAGTAACATATCGAGACGTGGTGTTGTACAACTTCTGTGAGCCCAGGACACAGGTATCTTTTTTTTTTTTCATCAAATTTTATTTTCATGAATAGTTTCGACGTTACGTGACGCAGTTGTTTGTCACTAAGGTCTAAATTACGGTAGGTTCTGGGCTCTAATTCCGATAAAAGCTGGGTGCAAACGTTCAATTCTGACACACAAAAACTACAAGGGAGATCTAACTAGTGCAATTTACACGTAGTATTTAAAAGGGGTAAATTGCAGTTCGCTTTCCACTTAGGTTCCTCTACAATATCAGCTGACATATCGTCGGTATACTGCCAAAAGTGATTAAGTCATAAATGCTGTTTCGTTTAAAAATAGTATTAAATTGTAGATATTAACAAAAATGTGGTATGTTAATATACTGTGACACAAAAGTACGAAACGACGAATAGACTTTAAACTTGGGCAATTGTTCGTGAACAACATATACATATTCCTACCATTTTTATAATTTTATCTCATTTTGACTTTGTCACTTTTGGCAGTAAACCGACGATATGTCATCTCACTAATCTCAGGTTTGGGGCACCAAATACGTTTCCGCGAAACCTTTACCCTCTGAAACTTTGTAATGTAATATTTTGAAAATATATAAATGAGGGCACCGTCACCGATGGTTGTGCACAGGGTGACAGATGTTTCTCATTCAATTAACCTCTTACCTTAGGTGTCTGTAATAACACCACAACGTCAAATAGGGCTATAAATAAGGCCCAGACGAAGTCGTTGTTAGTGGCAGGGACAAACTTAAGACTGCTTTTCGCGTGGGCAGCTATAACTACTTATCCTGCTGTATAATTAGTTCAACTAGCCGCTTGGACATTCTAACAGTTGATGACTGACGTACCAATCTTGTGTATAAAGAGGTTTTTCGATTAAAAGTATATATTATCAGTTACTAATAATACTCGCGAGCAAAGCCGCGGGGGACTGCTAGTGATAGTATAAATACATAAATAAATAATTATAAGTAAAGGCAGTGAAAAGTGGTGAACAAAATCGGACTATTTCGGTGAATAGATTTAACCTTTTCGCAAAAAAATTCCGGTAAAGAAATGTTTATTTCGGTAAATAAAAAAATTATTTCGGTAAACCAAAATTCTTTGTTTTGGGATAGAAAAATATAAGTTAAGTATTGGGTTACTTAAATTAACAATGAATGGGCAATGGCACATTCACATTACTATAAAACCAAAAATTGTCTTGCTATGCATGCACTGAAGAGAACATTCAATAAATATGCTACCGTTTTGTTTAGTCTCCAAAACACATTCCCAACATTAAGTGTGCCATTGTTGCTTGCTGGCTGGGATAGGTTTCCAGAACTCCCATTCTTAGGGGGTGGTTAAGCTCTATCCAATTATGATATGTGCAAAATGTAAGTATTTACAAAGAATAAAGGACTTTTAAAAGGTTTTGCCTACATATATCACTTTGAATTTTTTAGTAAATTAACTTAAGGCGGGGACACAATTATGTTTGTGAAAATGTGAACCTTCGATTTATTTATTCATCCAATTCCTGACTGCAGGATGGTCAACCATTTCTAGGGGAATATTCGATTGAACAGAAGTACAAACTGCATCATTTGCGAATTCAATGTTTTCAAGTCTCACCCTTGTTAATGTACTGGCATTTTCTTGAAGAGAAATGTGACGTTTCAAACCACTTCCTGATTGTTTTTGGGTTTTGTGTGTGCTGCTTAACTTGCAGTGTTTATCACGTGTGTCTTTTCTCTTCCACTCAACCCTAACATTGCAAAATTTGCACATCATAACTTTCTTCTCTCTGTCCAAAACGTAAAAACCTTTGTTTTCGTATTCCCGCGCACGCTGAAATACAGACACAATTTCGGGCATTTCACTGATTTAATTTAACTAAAATATACATTCGGTCCATGAAACAACGCAGTGAAATAAAACAAACTTGAATACTGGATTTAAATTTCACAATTAACACTAAATGTGGCTCCAATTTCGCGTTTGACAAGCCGCACTCATAAAAATTTTGAAAACAACGTATCACTAGCGACCGGCCATACTGCGATTGTGTCGATTACGTTCTCAATGATTATCGACTTCTACTATCGAAGGATATATCGTACGGGTATGGTACCAATGTGACGAACAGGCGATACTGGAATTTATTATGTTAATTGAACTGCGATAGTAGTAATTAATGTGAAAGATCAATACATTTTATATTTATTTATTTAACAGTTCACGATGCCTCATTACAAGTAAATATACACCCACTTTATTTTAATGCGGCATACAAACTGCGATTTTTTTCTTTACTTAGATAACTCTGCGTCAATGGTAGTAAGCTTTTATTCTAGATGGTGTGTGTTTATTTACAAACCAGTGATCACGCAAAAGCGTACATTAAAGTTTTATAAATTTCCAAAGTGTCGGTGTACGCTGAAATGTGGAATTTCTTAAAAACATATTTGAGGATTTCGTGAATAACAAAATATTTCGCTGTAAGTTGTTATTTTGCGAAACATGATGCCATTTCGGTAAATGCGAAATGTGTTAAAATGCTTTTGTTTGGTAAAAAAAACTGCTAGGAAACATTGGTAAATTAGGTTTACGGAGGTTACCTAAAATTTCGCGTTATCGTCGTATGCAAAATTTGACTGCCTCTAATTATATGCAATCAAGTGTTCGTATTTTTAACAGGAACAAATATTTCGGTTAAAACCAAATGCACGCATGGTTAAGTATAACATACTTCGAAAAACTTAGCTTAGCCAATAAAATATGCGTTTATTTTAAATTAATTTTAACCACAAAATTGTACTATCGAAGCAAACAAATTCCAGTAGTAACTTCAACACTGCGCTTGTTAATTTAACAGAAATTTATTTGCTACAGTAAAATTAGTACCAACCTTTTTTATTCGTTTGTTGGAACAATCCATTTTTCTCAGTGAATGGGGCCAAAATTATTTTTATATGGGGAAATGACATGTTACCAGATGTGAAAATTTTTATCAGTATTCGCGCGAATAACTAATAATATATTTTTACGGGTCCAACGACCTTAAATCCGCTTGGGAAGGAATGGTCTCATATTCCCCAATTCGCTATTAGTTTTGATAGTTCAATGAATACTCTTGATAGTATAGTTAGCAGGATCCTTTCGTTAGTCACGCGCAGCGAATGCTATAGAGTCGATGGAAGAACGTATATTTCATGTACGTTACAGAAAATGCATCAGCTATTAGTAATAACGAGTAGACTGCCGTCACTTTTCTCTCTCCTCTTATTTTTTCGGAGGGACATCGTCTGTATTAGCACACAATCATATTTATATACACTTCTTTACAGCTACTTTAAGGTCGGCTTAGCTTTCCTGTTCGCAATTTGTACTAAAACTTTTGTTGAAGTCCCAGCAAGGAAACTTACTGCAAAACGAAGGTTTCCCACAGGTGGCTTGGCGTAAGGAATGCCCAGGAAATTATAATATTTGGTGCCGTCAGGTGTCAAAGTAGAAGCCCCACAAAGAGAACCTTGGGACAGCTGCACCGTTGGCTGTGGAAAAAAAAAAAAACAAGTTATTTTTATAGCGACTAAAAACTACACGATATTTCATAATTTTTGCAAGGAACATTTTACTGACGAGAAGAGATGAATACATTTTTAAATGTTATTAGGACAGCTCAAAATTCAGTGTAAAAAGTAAACATTTTTGTAATGTTCGCTGAATTCCATTTGCTGACTCAATAAAAATTGTAGTTTCAATAGATGGCTGGTAAAAATATTCATATGCTTTCTAGATATCCATACATGTAGCCTAACTGGAGTGAAAATTCGACAAAAAATGAGGAGCAAACATTACAAACCAGACATGTCCAAAAATCCGAAAATGAGTTAAACAGATTTTATTAGTAGCCTATGGAAGGTAAACATAAATATAATTTCAGATACAATAAACTATATTAATGTTCTATTTTAAATGCCTCGTTATTTCATAATAACTATTATGAAATAGGAGTTACTTTTTCGCTATTCTCCACAACTCGATATGATGGACATGTCTGGATTTTAAAGTTTTCTCCTCAAATATTCGTATGGTCGCTAGAGCTCCATACTGTTTACGCTCAAAGATGTTTTTTAATTGCCAGGTAAGAAAAAAAATATTATGTCGTTTCATGATTTTGTAACTTTCAGCATGTAACCCGTGACATTTTTTTTCCATGTAAATTGTTACAAGTCCGTTGAATTTTATTGGAAGTTATACCGTATTAACATTAAAAAATTGACTAACATGGAGTTAATGGAATGCTATACACGCTAGAAAATGTTCTATCCAAGGATATCGTAGCTACTAGTAACGTCTACAACCCATAACATTATATCATAAGAATAAAATATTATGAATTTTTCACACTTGAACGACCCTAAGTGGCGACCATAAATTTTATTGGTGGATTAGCTTTATTAAATTTCGATACAGTGCTATGTCTGATTTTGGTATATACCCAGCTACCACTCTAAGAAGTTAATAAATTATATCGTGAGGGGAGGAAAGGCTTTTTTTTATAGCGACGCGCGATGGGTAAAACGGGTATACGTTGTAAAAATTGCTGCAGGCAGTCTGCAAAACACTTCAAAATGTCAGAAACTTTAGCGTGGTTTAATTTTTGTGCGATATGGTTTGTCAGACCCCTCCCCTTACATTTGTCTTCGAGACGAGTGAGAATTTACCAAAATATTAATTTAAATTTTGCAGTGAATAAATATAAATTTGAGTCACAGGAAAACCACTGTATGACGTAAAACAAACAATACTAGAGAGGACAATCTGCAAATATTTACAAAGTTGAACAGCGTGAACATCAACACGATAATTTAAATTAATATGTAATACGAACCAGTCTTCTTCTGTTAAATGTATTGTATTAACCATAAGAGTAAAAGACTTTTCTTACCCAAGTTATATTTAAATTTTGATTGCTCCTATCAGTTGTTTGAGTAATATAAAATAATTAATAAAATATAAATATCCGCCATCAGTAATTGTATTTACGTGTTTGAGGCATATTTGTCTTAGTCAACTTAACTAATAGAAGTTAAACAGAAACACATTAAAAATCCTGTAACAGTATTCACATTAAATGATAATAATGGTATATATGCTCGAAACACCTGTATTATCTGGATATTGCTGACAATTTATGCTGAATGTAGCCAAGTTCCATCTTTTTACTCTGCAAAAAATGCCACCAACCAACTCATTTGAGTTTAGTTCTCACCTTCTGAACCAAAAGCCAACCTTAAAATTCTAATTTTAAAGTTTCCTTACTACCCTACAAGTTAATGTCATTGCACAGCACATTAGCTTTTATGAGGTTGTCACCGGTACGTAATTCTTTTCTGTGGGCGTGAAGATATTAATTGTGCGTCGATCCACGTTACCTGCCTTTTGTTTTTCACCAGATGTAGCAATGTTATACTTACTTCCTTGCGTGGTTTACGTCCTATCACCACTTATTTACATGTCTGCGTCTGTTGATTGTTGTGTAGCGTTTTAAGTGGGATAAAGAAGTACGTATTCCAGAAAGTTTCTCTTGTCGAAAAACGCAATTTGGTCACCGATAGTTTCGGTCTTCACTGTAAATCATCGGACGTATTTAATATTTGGCAGTAAACACCTTCCAAAGGTTGACGCATTTTCTTAACACGCACCAGACTATACGGCGCATATCAGTGACGGTACTGTTTCCTTCTGATATACTCGTTTGGCCTTCCCGCCTCCCTCATATCTCTCCCTGGGCAAGGTTAGGACATGCGACCGCATTTTCCCTGAGATATTTTGTTGACTTTGTTGAGTAAGAGTACATTTTAAGGTCTGAAAATGCCGTTTTAAAGGAGAAAAGTAGCTGTCCACTAAAATACATACAATTTTAGGAATAAAATGTGTTATAGGTTCATCGTTAAAATTCTATGAAATAAAAGTACCTGTGGCTTATCCTGTAGGAACGTCTGGGGTAATATATTAATTTATTATTTTGGAAGGTTCCAGATGCTGAAAAGAACTAGCGTAAATTGCTTGTGACGTCATATCTGTCAAAAGTATTTTATGCTCTACGGAAGTTAAAGTCACAGAAATGAAACTGAAACAAGAATTGTGATCAAAACAAACGTAAGTAAAAATGTCTAAACTTCTTCGTTTAAACTATGTTGATGAGCTTCAGAACAGTGTCTCTAATGTGCATTGTGTCTCGGCAGAGCCGCTCTGCGCTTGTCTGAGGCATGTATTTGTTTCGTTAACCATCATATTGTACGCACGCGGATTGGTCTGATAAACAGTTTATCTGAGTGAGATGGCGCACTGGTGACAAGTTGAATTCACATCCGCGAGGATCCAGTTAGATCCCCGGCTCTGTCCAACCTGATAACGGTTTTCCACGGTTACCCTAAATAGCTTCAGGTGAATTTTGAAATGGTTTCTTAACAACGGCAATGACCGATTTACCTTATAGTTCTGGTTATTGTGTACAGTTATGCGCAATAATCTCTTATAACCTCGCTGTTCGCGAGACGCGAAGCACAATTAATTAATTACATTCAAAACGTGTTGCAGGCAGCCACCTTAAGACAAATATTATGATGAGCGCTCGTTAAAGTAGAGTCATATATATACGAACAAACTTTTGCACAGCATAAACCTAATTACTGAAAGAAATGTATTGCTTTAGGAACCATAATTTTGTTATAATAGTGATAAATGTCCATTTTGATTGTCGGTGCTGTTTGCATTTTTCCGTCGAAATTTGAGCAGCTTAGAATGGTAGTGGTGTAAGCCACGTTAGGTAATTTTGACATAAATGATTAATTGCTTTACATATAAAACACATTGCCAGTTTTTAGTTCTTGAATGTTACTTAGAAAAGTAATAATTGTAACAGAATTTCTTTTAAAACATGTTTAATATGAATGAAAAATGCACCTCATAATAAAAGTTACTTACATTATTAAAATGTAAGCCCTTCATTTGTTCTTTAGATGGAGCAAAGGGAACCTTTGTTATAAAGAAAATGTTGTTACTTCTACAGAACAGATTGTCGTAGGAACCATGCATGTAGTGCCGACAACCGAACTGTGCTGTCATCCCTATTTAACAGAAGTGTGGTAATATAATTTATTGACTTTTTCGCCAGTCTGAATACCTCGCTTGAATAAAAAACGTAATACTTTACCTGCTGGCCTTCGACGATTACTAAGATGGCAGCGAGTCCGGAGAAGAGAAGCGACCAGCGAGCCATCCTGATTGGGAATGACTTGCTTCCTGCGGGCTTTCACCTTTATACCGTCTGGTGACGCATGGGTGGCTTCACTGATAAGTCTTGCGTTCACCTGTATGTGCAGAGCTTATGGGGTTAGGACTAGTCTTATAGCTGAAATAATGCACGATGTATTACTAATTTATCTATGTAATAATACTTCGAACAAACTGAAAATTCCTCCAAAAAGATAACAGCAGATCACGAAATAAGGATTGTTAATATAGAACGCGTAGTTTAAAATTTGTACCTTACAGTGACTCAAAACACCTGTACTGTCTGGATATTGCTGACAATTTATGATGAATGTAGCCAAGTTTCATCATTTTACTCTGCAAAAAAATGCCATGAGCCAACTCATTTGAGTTTAGTTCGCAGTGGTCGAAGGGTCAGACCTTTTGTGTTCCACATAGGTTATCCGGGTTTGTTCCCCACCGGTCTCATTCCCCACCCGGCTCGCCCCGTATTTTTAGCATGTAGGAAACGTAGAGGACGTTGCTGTTAGCCAGCGGGTTTTCTCGGGGAACTCCTGCTTCCCCCGCCTCGAGGACAACAGGCATGTCTTGCTAGCCGAGCAGCCAGCCCAACCTTCAAATGGCCTTATCTGATACAGGCGTCACACGGTAAGTTGATAGTTTTAGAAACGAAATGTAGCAAAATAAAAAAATAGACTGTTCACGAAAAATGTGAGCACTGTTTAACGTTTTATTTCAGCTGCTATGCATTCACCTTTAGGCCTACTAATTTCTATGTGAGAACTATCATGAACCCGAATACTACTGTAAATGATTCACCACACTGACAACTAATCACCTTTGGTTCCATTGAAATACAGTGTTCGGTTATTATAATTGTTGAAGAATGCTCAGTTTAAAGTGAACAGCCTGTACTAAGAATACGTCCGTCATTACCGTACAACTATGTAGACTAAGCAAATAAAAATGTCATATGGTGAGATAAATAGAAACA
The DNA here is from genome assembly GCA_003012365.1 of Medauroidea extradentata. Classification (NCBI taxonomy): domain Eukaryota; kingdom Metazoa; phylum Arthropoda; class Insecta; order Phasmatodea; family Phasmatidae; genus Medauroidea; species Medauroidea extradentata. The sequence goes on from PNEQ01038070.1 coordinate 88,666, forward strand.
TTAATTTTTATTATTAAGCATCCGACAGTATAAAAAGTGTTTGTAAAATTTACTATAAAATTGAGTCAAACACGTCGTTGTTACGAAAGTTGGAGGGTAGTTGGGTTGGCATTGATTTCGTACAAAATAGTTTTTCTGTGTATTATGAACAGCTAAAATATTGAAAATCGTTTAATGGCATATGTACATAATGTGTTCGGTTTCAAGAAATTAAATAACATTAATAATTATACTTGGTGATGACGTAGTTGGTGGCGGCGGATGAGCAATGTACGTTGGCTTGCAGTGCAGCCGTCGGCTTGGGCGAGGAGTATGTAAGGCTGACTCGGACTTCGTGTGGTACACAGCGTTGTGTTATGTTTATAATGGTTTTTCTGAACGCGAAGTTAAAATAATTAAGTGTGGAATCATGAACTAATATTTTAATTTTAAATTTATTTCCTAGAATTCTTGTTCGCACGATACCCCTAAGAGTATATCAGTATAGGCCTATAATAGATGCGACATGGGATGGTTTTTAGCGAACTGGTTTTCTTTTTGTGTTGTCAGGTTTTTGGAGCTGTGTTATTCCATAAATTTAGTTTGACAGAAGGATACAAGGTTTGAAAATAGATCCAAGCTAGGAGCAGGGCTTCCAGAAAGAATCAAGTTACCGTATCGCGGGTATACACAATATGATCCTGCGCAAAGTCGAGAACACGTACTGGATTTTAATTTCATTTTCATGTATGTAGCAACAGTACTAGTTTGTATGCGGCCTTGAAATACAAATTAAGATAAAACATACGGCCATATGGTTTAACATACTTACATTGCAGTAAATTTGGACTACGAAAATGTTAATTTAAATGGTTAGACGCCACCCGTACCACAATGCAAATAACAAGCCTATTATAATTTTGGTTACAAGTTAAACATTGTTCAACTGTTCAGTCAGCGAGTAATTGCAGCCTTTAATTTATAATATATCCACTGGTCCTTTCAGAAGAAATAATTCATAATTATAAATTTTTCATACAATCTCGTGATAGCCTATATAAAAATAATTTACTCCAATTACATTAAGTTACTTGCTAGCCAACACGTCAACAGTTCGTAATAATGTCAAACACATTGCAATTTAACTTATAACATGTCAGGTAACTTAACAACATAATTTGTACAATTCTTTACATTTATCATACTGCTGTAGAATTACGCCGTGTCGTCTAGAGACTCAACATTTCAACTAAATTCAGTTTTAGGTGATACTATAGTCTAGCTGCTTACATAATTTTCAGTCTTTTTTCAACTTTTTTCAAGTTACCCAAAGTTAAAACATTATTATTTGGATAGCCTAACTAAATCACTCAGTGTTGTTCCAAATGTCATTTCTAGTAATCTGTATGGAAACGTCATTTAACAAACGGCATAAGTATTGCCATTTCAATACAGATTTGTTTCTTCTCATTGTGCAAGCCCTAGACATAGTCCAAAAGTAGTAATAATTTGTGTGTGTATATATATATACAAACACCATCTTCATCGGGAGCATTATTAAACACAAACAAGCTTTCCTAAACCATAAATTAATATCTTTATTGGTAACACAATTTGATGTAGAAAATTAAACCTTCGCATTAAATTGAACAAATTTAGTGGCGCTAATATACTAAAACTTAATATTTAGTAATCTAGAATAGAATCCAAGAAAAGATGAAACAATGTCTGTAGTTATACTATTACAACTTTTGGCTTAGTAAGGTTAGACTGGATAATTTACTAATTGAATGAAACAAATATATTCAATTTCTATACAATATTTAAAATTAGTTCTGTATAGTTATTGCTAAGACATGATACTTAATTTCCCCATAATCCATTGCTTTATCACTCAAAATACAACATTAAAATAAATAATTGTGCTGACATTCTTAAACTGCACGTGTTAATCATACGCTGTTTTTTTTTTCACACACGTGCTGTTTTCAATCTACGTTAAATCACAACCTCTTGAAATTTCTGATTTATGACGTTGCGAAACTGAAACCATCATAGCCTCTCACTACTCCATCTCGAAATAGGGGCCGCGCTTGTCGCAGTAGTTAGAGCACACGCCTCACATCAAAGCGATCCAGGCTGGATATCCGACGGGGGGTCGGCCCCCGGATTTTCTCACTATGGGAATTGTACCATACGACGACGCTTGTCAATGGGTTTTCTAGGGGATCTCCCGTTTTATTCAGGCGCTTCTCCACACTCACATCATGTTATCCCTCACTAGCGCTAAATACGCAGACCAAAATATATTCACTTCACTCCGTCTCTTATCATGTCGTTGTCGTCGCCACTTTCTCCTCGCCGGCTTCCATTAACAGGCTTCAAACCTTAGAGTAAACATAAGGTAGAGGGAGTATCCTCTATACAGCTGCATACGATATTGTGTGTTCAACATGTGTCACGTGACTTTAGTGAAATATGCGCGGGAGATTTGAAATAACATTGAGAGGCAAGATAATAATTGCTTAGTAATCACAACCATGTTGGGTCATTTTGGTACCATATTAACATACGAACTAAGGAGAGCATACTGCCATATTATCGCATAGTATAATTGCGTAGAAATTTCAGAACGACAAATGTAAACAATGTTTGCCACGTTACTGTTTTCCTTAACCCAGCTGTTGTTAGTAAAAAGTAAATATTAGCTACATACTTACTATAAGGTTTTGAACCGAGATCTTGGTGACACCACATGACTAAATATATATTCTGGATGGTATGCCAAGAGTTTCAAACAACACGACTGCATTGTAACGCCGAGAAAACATAAATAAACGACACCAAACTCTCGAGACCATGTTGGACACACATTTGTGACGTCATGCTCCCTCTACTATATATTACCTCTATGCTTCAAACCCTAACAATCTCTGCAGACTGCTCACCATGCACAGAATGTTTTCCAAAAACAAGGCTGGTAACATTCGGTAAGTCGTTTTAGACTAAAGCATGTAAACCACTTGTCCTGAAAATAAAGTTATAGGTACCACATTTTTATAGGAATATGAACTCCGTTTCGCTAAATACTATTATCTCTTATTCTCTTATCACTAAACGGTAAGTTTTTCACTGCTGCAGTTGTAAAAACTTGTTAAACAGTAAACCGCAAGCGGATTATGAATCTAAACGTATTAATTAACAAATTAGGTTCACTTGCCGGAACAATTTTAGCTAATCAGTTAACGAAGTATTTTTTTGGTAAGTCCACTTGAGAAGAAAATATTCTAAAGCTGGCACTCAAAGAGTAACGTCAAATATAAAAAAAATAGTTAAATTGTTTCAATGTGAGAATTGTGAGTTACACACGAATAAACATTCAATCAAAAAATTACATTATTCTTTTAAAAATCAGGCAAAAATTTTCACTTTAATTAAAAACCGGACACGTTTATCTCTCTCTAACTGTACCTTCATAACAAGGGCACAACTGCTTCCATCTATTAGAAGGCGTAGAGTTACGAATTGCTACCTTTGACAAATTTAACACCTATAAAGCCAGACATGTCCATAGCGTCAATTCACAAATACATACTGTATGCATTTTTCTGTAATAATAAGTAAAATATACTTTCATAAATAAATTCCTTAAATTGAGAGTTAAAATGACGAACCATAATCAACCTACAGTTTTCTTTTTCGTTTTTATCCCAGCACACCAGTTGCTTCGCTTATCTGTAAAATTGGACACGTCTGAAGTTGAAAGTTAACCCCTCATATCGGAAATAGCAATTAACAGACAGTGCAGGAAGACGTTACATTAGTTGTTTTCTCTGCAAAACGCGCGAGTAAAGATTGATAAGTAATCGCAGAAAATCAAGGCTTACGTACTGTCGAGCTAACTGTGAGCTTGGTTGTCATAAAACATTGCGGTAGAGCGTCTAGCCAGAATGTCGTGCTGCTAGTGTATGAACGATATCAGCAAGCAAGATTCCTCCTCCCTTTGGCCCGAAAGAACGTGTCGAGCATTAATCACTGCTGACATGTGATAAAAGGGCGATGAAGTGCTGGGCAAGCGGACATAGGTGCCGTTTACGTCCACACATGTAGGGCTGGTCAGTACGAATATGGAGCGCACAAATGGAAACTCTTTGAATGCTTTCTTTTCCTCGCTACTATTAACAGTGTAGAAAATCATATGACAAGGTCGACTTCGCTTTGAATAGGGCAGGTGTTAGCCGTATCAAAAGTGACTGATTAAGTTTTAAGAGTATGGAACTCTATTTACGCAATTTTTTTTGGGAATATTATGTTTAAATTATTAAAAGGAGCAAATATCATGCAACCATCACACATACTTGTTGAAAATGGTTTGTACTATGTAGCCTAGGTTTTTCAAAATAAACAAATATAGTAACTTTGGCTACTTTAAGTCGATAATTAGCAAAAGATATAAAATGTTTTGCTTTGTAAATTTTTTCACTACAAAGTAAACTATTTTCTACCCGTCTATGTGACAGTTTTACGATATCTGCTCCATCTTAGGATCCAAATATAATAAAAACTGCATAAATAGGGACCCTCATTCTTAAGATTCAGAGTTGAAGGTAACGACAAGGTGGCAGCGTCTATGAAGATGACTGTAATGAAGATCATTGCCCATGTAGACATTACCCAACCAGTCACTCTTGCAGCTTATTTAAGGGGTATTGATCCCTACCACCTTGGATTTATCTGTTTCGTCTCGATAACTTCTGTTCCATTCGATGTATCAAAATTTTTGTCACGACAAGGCATAGATACAAATTTAATCGATTGTCTGTAATTACTGGAACCATAATATATTCATTATTTTGCAACGGGAAACAGCTGAAAAGGAAACATTGCTTTATTTACGGGAGCGACTACAGAGGCCACAACATAAACAGAAACAATGCCATATGGATTCCAAAAAGTGAATGAAACAATAAACTATGCCTTGTCAGCGTGAAAAATGTAAAACAATGTGTCTATTCCCTGATTTATAAGAAAAACCACAAAACCGTTCTGAAAGGGATCAATCCCCCTTAAGGGTGCCGTCCACTATAATCGTGAAGAGGCGCACAGACCTTTAACAATCCTGATTTCATTCGAAAACCATTCAACATGTTGTCACGCGGTTAGGCTACGAAAAGCATTTAAGGATCTTAGTACAGGTCTATAATTTTGCCATTAACTGTTATCGTTCCTAACAAGTATTTTTTTGAGTGTGAAAGTGACCGAATCGGGACTTTTGACGCTGATTTTTATGTAAGAGTAATCATTTACACGATATTCTGAATATTATAGACCTGTAGAGCGACTCTTTCCCTTTCGTCGCGTAAGATAAAATTATAGTGTTGTCGCTGAAAGTCCCATAGTAAAAACGGTTCAACGGGAATCTTGCACGCTAGTTCAACGCTTGGCTCGTTGAGGCGACGCGGCATTTGATGCGCGCTTCAAGGTCGACCTTATTGCTCCGTCGCTTTTGAACCTCTCACGCGCGGGTAGACGGCGTTCTTTGAGTTTAATACATTTTATATTAATTCAGTGCTTCTGGTCTCAGGTCTATGATACATTTTAGAATATAGCTCAGTTTTCCAATTCTATTAGCATAACAGGCAGCCGAAGTTTGTTGATCTCCTTTAGATCTGCACTATAGTTTACCATACCTTTACTTATGCTCCTGCAAGAGTATGAGGTTGAGTGTTGCAGTACTTTAAATCTGAATTTTTTTTACCGAATTGCATAAGGTGGCTGACTGTCAGGCGGCTGAACAGCATGCAAAACTTCGCAGTACTAACTAATTGAAGGCCTTGGTGGAAGAAGGGCGCATGTCGCATTTGTAAAGAGCAATAAAAGCATATTTAGCTTAGTTATTATTGATGATTTGCGTACATGTGTAACGGACGTATTATTGGTATTAAGACGGTTAAACACACCTTGGAATTCTTTTTGAATTATATATTATTGGATGTTTCTGAGAAGTAAGCAAATGTGACACGCCCCCTATTTCCACTACGACCTTCAATTTGAAAACTGCTCAGCGTGCGTATGTTATGTCTTCTTAGGAATAGCATTGAAAAATTGTTTCACGTGTGTGTCCAGTTCATCTTGTCTGTTTACCTATAAAGATATTTATGCTGCCGAATATAACTAATTATATGGTATTTCAGTTCTTTTTCAGTATAACAATCATGGAGCAAAAACGTCAACAAATCCTGGTCAGAAGATCGCAAGAAAATCCACAGTGAAGAAGATGAAGAGACTTCGGGAGAAGAAGAAAATGCAATGACATCAGATAAATAAGTACAATCACGCTCCTTAGCCGGGCATGAAGGAAAAAAAATCACGAGGAAAACTGTGTTAAAAACGGTAGGCGTGTACAATTCACCTTTATATTTGATGCCACGTCACAAAATGATAGGGTCTTCCTTAAATGTTTCTTAGCGGTAAGAGGTCCGCGCCTGATGACAAGGGGAGAGGCAAGTGCGCGATTCACGTTCTGCGTCGTCCTTGCCGCTATCGCACTTCAAGGATTTGATCACGCAAAACACGTTCATTCGTATGGTCACCTGAAGGGCTATGCTTACAAAACCTGCAGATATGGATGTTAAACTGGATTAAATATGAAAGATAGGCCTCATTACTTTTCAGTTGAATAATTTTAAGGGTAGTCTCTTTCTGTTTCAAACAGAACTTACTATTCACGAAAATTTTAAAACTATATGGTGACAGAAACGCAATCTTTAAACGATTCTGTTTTCTTATAATTTATTTCGCAATAGAAATTATTTTTCTTCATTTTTAAATATTAAGTATTAAACTTAAATTTAGCAAGAATTATAAATATCATATTTCTCAAGTAACTTCCACTATAATAATGTAACGAGACAACCCTTGACCGGGCGCGGGCGACGTGAAGAGTCACTCCGTCTCCCTCTCTCCTTTCTCGTTACCGGCAATCACGGGCGACAGGCCGACATGAAGGACTTACTCCTCCTCTCCCCTTACCTTTCCTCCACTCTTGGGGACACATGGATGCTTGATACCTAATCGCTGACGACACAAGTTGGCTTGGTGCGAGTACCGGTCAGCCATATGTGAAGTGCTCGCGCTTGGACCATGATCGAAGGTTACCTTAACACCTGAAAACTTCTCACTGGGGCACATCTGGCCTCCTCCCTGAGCTGAGAGAGTGTTCTGGGCTTCATCGCGGGCGGCTATAAATAGCAGCGTGGCGGACGACGGAGAGAGTTATTGTGGCGCTTAGCCTGGGAATGTGACTGTACCTGCAGCGAAGACGACGTTCTCAGTGGCGACTCCAGCAAGGAGCGACATTCATGACCATAGAAATAAATTTTATAAGAGAATGTAAACAATCACGCGTAGATTTTTGGAGCAGCTCAGAAATTCCATCAGAAAACCTGTGTCTTTTAAAGTATTATCCCTTCTACAGCTACTGTTTTTGTGATTCTACGGGATGGTAAAATCGGCCCTGCGTTGGTGGGCGATAACTGCGTCGAACCTGCAGTTATAATTAGGAAATACATATAATATGTTCTGTGTAAGCATTGTCCATAACAGCAAATATTTTCACGCAAGGTACTTGTATTCGCCTGTAGCACTACAAAAAGGCAGGTGTCAAAAATTAAGGAGAAGTAACCGAATATATTTGATTGCCTCCAAAATGTCAACTTGTGAGCCCTTGTTATTCGGTCATGGTCGGTCCCCATGTTACATCTGTAGAAATAAATTTTGTAATCACAGGTGGAAACTGAAACTTAGATTTCTTCAAGAAGTACTGTAGGTTCTTATTTAGGGTTGCCTATCTGGAACACTTCTTGCTTTGGTGTGAGGAAGCCTGCCATACAACTTGCTATTAAAATCCTGGAATTTTACTGAATAAATAGGCCAATTTTCAATTCCCTTTTTAAGAAAATTTTATCTTATGTGTTTATTGTAACTAAATAACTGAAATTTGCAGATGTCCCAGTGCTATACCGTTGCTACATGGTGATAGAGCTGTCGCATAAATTATTATGGTATTGACATAGGGATTTTCTTAACAGAAGACCGCGCATGGCATCGGCTGGTTGAATTAAATTTTATATAAAGAGTCCCTGTAATATTTGCTGTAGTTTAATGTATTAACATTACATTCGCCAATGAAATTACAAATCATGTATTATAAGACCTTTCCTATGTTCCTTTTCATTTTAACTTTAGTTATGTTTTATAGTCTTGTGTTCACATTGTCTACGATGAATTTTGTTCAATGTAGCACAAATATGTAACTAATGCTCGAATCTATTCAAACATACCTGTCATTTGTGTGCATTCAATTGTCATGATGTTTTATTTCAGTCTTGTCCATATAGGAATTATTAGGTACCATTCTATGTTTCAGCACCAAATAATGTGGAATACGTCAAATATTCGTAAAAGTAACAGAAAATCAAATCAACTTCATGCAGTCTTTAGTTACTTATTTGAAGAGAGTTTTATTTTACAATTCACCATGAGGAAGTGTAATTCATGGATGAACGCATTACTCCACACTCGAGCTATGAAGAAATTGAATTCCGAACCTATACAATTTCTCCAAACATAAAGATATAACAACATTTTGCTGCACACGGTTGAAAACTATCCCAGCATCATACAGTGTAGTGCGGCACACAGTCTTAACTTTCTGAGATGTGTACCATTGTGCGAGTGTAGCAAAACTACGGTCCTGCGTACGTCCAGTTGGTGTGATGCATGTATACCTTCTGCCCTGAAGATTTTCTCAAGCTATAAATTTTACCGACTGACTTCTGTACCAGTGCGTTTAAGTATCTGGGATTGAAAATGACGTGCATTTTTGCAGACGAGGGACACTTTGGAATGTATTATCAGTTGAGAGTCTGCATACAACATATGTAGTTAGACGACATTATGAACGTCACAAAAACTGTTTTTGTGATTCTACGAGATGATAAAATCAGCATTGTGTTAATGGGCGATAACTGCCTCTAACCTCGTTCTTAGAGCCACAGTTATAGGGTTTTCTCAGTTAAATATGCAACGAAAATATTCATGTGAGGCTTCACTACTAATCAGACATGTGCGTGTGATTTACCAACGTAGTACTTTTATTTGTGCATCAGGTGTGTAGAATGGTATTCAATCAAAAAACAAGGCACTGATTTTTATACCCTCAAAGTTAACAATCCTTAATATATTAGGTAAAGGGATGATTTAACAATAAAATACTTGTCAAAGTTTGATATCTTCTGAAGGACATATTGTTGTTTTTTGTAAGTTTAATGCAGTTACTTTACAATTGTAATGAATTTCTTAATATCTTTGTCTTCAAGTGTTCCCATCACCTTTAACATGCTAAGCAATATGTGAGAGTTACACATAACTCTCCTAAATTTTGCTAATGTAAAAGCATTATGAAGTTTGTCGGTCAAATTAAGTCTCAAACTGAATGGGTTAGAATGACTTCTCTTTTAAATTATTTATTGAGAAATAGATCATTCTAACATTGATGACCATTTTAACTCTGCTGTTTTAAGCTTTGTAGGCAGACAAAAAACTGAGTCATACTTGGAACATAAGTGTTACGGCATACCTTGACAGTTTTTTAATTTACTGCAAGAGTATTATCTGGCCTTGTGAATGATACATTCTTTCCCTTACTTTTGGTGTAAACATGCTGTACATGTAGCAAATATCTCATACAAGACTCAGAAATGTCACTTGCAGGAAAGGGAATCTATCTCAATTGTAATTGCACACGTTTATGCGGGTGGTATGCGACAGATACCCCCCTTACCAACCCAGAGTATTATCCCATCATAAAGCAACTGTGTAGGATCACTGATATAACAGAACAGAGGTAGGTCCATGTATTGAATGTGGTCAGCACTCCGCAAATAAACAGCTTCCATCTTTCAACTTGAACTTATTCACTGACCATAATATCTCGGGCCTCATATTTTGTAGACATGACTGTTTCTTCTACTTCCATGTCCTTACTCATTGTCATTTAGCATATCTGACCTGTTTCTGGTGCTTTGAAGTTTTATGGTATCTGAAGGAATGCAAAGGAGAAAAGAGCAAAATTTCTACACCTAAGTTCAGAAGAAAGACTGCAAAAACAAGGAAGAACATATGTGGTCGAAAAAGAATTATCAATTATATGGGAAAAAATTAAGGAGAAGGATATATGTTTGACAAAAAAAAAAAAGACCAACAAATTGATTTACAAGGCAACGAATTTCAAGTCTACCTCACCAGTTACTTTTCCAAGCAGGCGCCTTCAGTTCTGTACAGTAGCGATATACAGGGCGAGTCGGGAGGAAGGTTACATGCTTTGAGGGATGATAGTACTGGTGAATCTGAACAATATGTTTCTAATAAACATATGCCCATTTCTTAACCGTTTCAGAGAAACCGAATGAAAACAACAAGGAACGGGAAATGTGCAGGTGACGGTAAATCACGATACTGTTATCGTATGTTTTGTTTAATTGCGTCACAAAACATGTTCAAACACTCCACCCCCAACTTAAATGCATTTTGCTGCTCTGATAGACAGCTGCTGTGTTGCTGATTTGAGCTCATTAGTTCATTGCTTTACTTGAGCACAAGCATGGTAAATACGAGCGAGAAGTTCCTCTCTTGTGTCCATCCTGCACACGTAGACTTCGCTTTTAAGCCGACCCCACACACAGTAAACCAATAGGGTAAGATCAGGTGACCTCGCTGGTCAAGCAATGACTCCATGGCGACCGATCCAACGCCCAAGATACGTTTCGTTGAGATACTGTGTCACTGGCCGTACAGAATGAGCAGGAGCTCCGTCTTGCTGAAAGTACATACGAGCTCCTGTTGCCAAAGGGATATCCTCCAAGTATTCTGGTAACACGTTCTGAAGAAAATCAAGATTTTGTACTCCATTAAGACGATTATATAAAACGACCGATGAGTTGGTCATCAATAATACAACACCACACGTTAACTGAGAAACGTCGTTGAAAATTCCTTTCTACAGTAGGGTGTAGACTTTCGTCTGCCCATACGTGAGAGTTGCGTGTGTTGTTGATTACGTTGCGGGTAAATGTTGACTCATCAGTGAACAGAATACGTGGAATTAATCGATCATTGGCAATGATCCACTGACAGAATTCTTGCCGGTGGACATAATCTCCTTCATGCAGATGTTTTTCACTCTGCCGATGATATGGATACAGACCCTGCTCGTGTACTGTGCGTATCACTCTTGTTTGTGGAATATGAAGATGAGCAGTAATTCGTCTCGAGATAGTTGTTGGGCTGCGTTCTAGTACCTGAAGATTGTTCTCAACTTCATTAAGAGCTTGTCGTACGGGACGTTCGGATACAACATTTGCGCTGAGAAGCGTACCAAGGTCACGCAATCCTGCAAACTCCCCGCAAAACACCATGCTATCTGGAACTCGCGATTAGGAAATCGTCGTTTGTACTCACGAACAGCGGCTGTGAAATTCCCATCGGAGAAACCTTAGACAAACATCATGTCAGCATACTCTGCATGTTTGAAGACCTGTGGCCTTTTTGACTACACTGAACTGTATTCACTGTAGACGTAACAACACTGTAGTTTCCAATACTAGGGCAAGCACTGTAGGACATAGACTGAGGTAAACAACTGCACCTTGCTTAGAGCGCCACCGTGTGGAAATGTACAAAATTACACACAACATAAGATAACAGTAGCGTGATTTACCGTCACCTGCACTTATCCCGTTCCTTGTTGTTTTCATTAGATTTCTCTGAAACGGTTGAGAAAAGGGCATTTGTTTATTAGAAACAATTTGTTCAGAACCAGCAGCTCTATCCCCCTCAAATCATGTACCTTTCCTCCCGACTCACCCTGTATTAGGTCAACCTAGCAACCTAGAAAGACGGAATGTGTTCTTTGTGAAAAGCGTTCAAGAAGGAATCTATTCAATTGCACTTGATGTGGTTGGACTTAATTTGTATGTACTGACAGCTATAGTATAACATATGGTGTGTTTGAAAACATCAAATTATTTTCAGAAATATTTATCGTAGTGTTATACAATTATATATATTTGACTTTTAAAGATATTTTTGTGCCAAATGCTTTGATCGGCTATTTCAGTACTATGACATAATTTAAAATAAAAATTAAGCTCTCAAAAATAATTTTGTTCGTGTTTTTCATGCATTACATTATTTCTCTTGTAGTTGTCAGTCGTCAGAATTTAAATTTAAGAGCTTTTCAATAACACAGTAGTTAGGCATATGTGTCGGCTAAGATGTTAATGAGTTATTTTACACATTCATATTTATTTAACACATGTATATATATTTATTCAGCTTAATAGAAATGGTTTATACTACTATATTATTTTCCATCACTACTTCATTTATTATTTTTACTTGTGCTGTTAATGACATATGATCAATGTGCGATTTTCTCAACAGGGATAATAACTTTATTGAAAATATATTAATACATAGCGTGTCTGTCTCAAAATAACTTCCATGATTTACGTTTACGTTCACATTAGTTTTTGAAATTATGTAAGCTACATAAAGATTTCGTTCTTCTTTTGACAGTTACATTTTAGGCCAGCACACCCGACTATAAAGGCAGGAAAAATTATCACACTACGGTAATGAACAACAGATGCATTCACTAACATCAAATTGTCAGTAATAATCTTATGACAGGCAAATTACATTGATCCAAATGATGTACGAAAAAAAATAGTGAATGACATTCACAAAACAAGATTTCCTATACAGAGTGCATTTTTAACCCTGGTCAATAAGAAGGCTTTAGGCTATAGTATGCCTCGAACACAAAGGCTGGAGGGCTGCTGGATGCTATCTCTCAACCTCTGAGGAGTAAGTGTGACCTACTTGGCTCTTAATATCTTTGGTAATACTTGGTTTGTCTGAAATCAATCATTGAGTGCGGTGCGACAAGCCAGTGAGCAACTATCAAACTGGAAATAATGTTTTGGGAACGAAAACCCATACGAAGAATTCACTGTTTGTCAAAAACACTTTCAAATTTTATAACGAAATTCTAGATAAGATGAAATAATATTTTTATTTATTTCTTTATTTTCACGTCCTGAAAAAGTGTTTTATCTTACAACAATGTCTTGTACTACAAACTGGCGGTGTGGTTGCTGTAGTTCTTGTAAATGTCAAACCAGAAGTTCATGTTGTCCTTCTCGATGTCATACTTCAGAGATGGAGTAACGTCGATCTCTAAATAAGGGAAGCTACTCTGGCTGGCAGGTTTCCATGTCACCGCACCTTCTGCACTGGGCACTCCAGTCTTTGCGAAGTTTGTCCACAGTTGTCCCAGCAACCTAGCGAGCTTGGCTGCGTCCGTATTCTCTCCTGTAATTTTGTTTCCGTAGAAAACGTACGCGGACTCCGCACCATGCAAAGCATCGCCGTAAACGAACTGGTAGTTGTACATAGTGGTAGAATGCTTGACGTGATAGTGCGCCGTCCGCACAACACCCAGGGAGATCAAGAGGTCCGTCTGAAGGGTAATCCAGTTCTCACGGGTCTCGTACGAGATTGCTTTGTTGCCAAAGTAGAAATTCTTTACCTTCTGCGCTACCTCCTTAGACTTTTCAGAGCCTTTGGTGAGTCCCAGATCAAGGGGGACAATCCTCTCGATATCATTGTTGATTGCTTGCCAATAGCTGGGCTGAGTCACAGAAGTGTCAGTGACAAAGGACGCTCCTTCTCGCCTGGTAGCTCCTGCGATGTAAGGAACATTGTTGTACAGTCCGTTCTCCTCGATGTAGGCTGGTTCATGCACTAGGAATGGTTCCTCTCCGCTCCTCTGTAGCTCGAGAGAAGGCATGAAGGGAACTGATATTAGCCTCGAGTACTCATCTGGCTGCAAGATCATGTTCAGTCCACTCTTCAGCTGTTCGACGGTTGCTGCCCTCAAATTTTCTACACATGCTGCAGCGCTGTGAGCTTCCTTCCCAAGGGCGTAGCTTAGGCGATAAGAACGGTCATTGATGTTCGGTAAAAACGCCCAAGGACTGAGAGCAGTGCCGCTCTCCGCGATAGCTTTGTGGAACAGACCTGTTTTGAAAAAAGACAAAGAAGCGATAGTAATATAGCACATAGTTAGTAACAATTCATGATGTTAATCAAAGAAGAACGTTGGTTGCAATAGTAACTTCGGCAAGTATTTTAATGACATTACTTTTAGAGATGATGTATTGTTTTACTAAAGTTACACCTATCAAAACATGTTTATAATTGTAAGTTATTAGCTGAATCCGGCAGACGTTGTTTCGCCAGTCTATACATAAAAAAAGAATGTTGATCGAATAGTGAAACCCTTGAGAAGAGTATTTTTAGTTGAAAACCACGTATCGGATAAAAAGCGGAAAAATATGTGTTGAATATTTGGTAAATTCTATCCGGGGATACCACTGTAGACCCCCGCCCTATCCAATAAGTATCGGAAAGGTGAGCAACTTTAAAACTTAATTGAGAACCTTCATGTATTATTGCAGGTTCAGACTCTCCAAAAATACTTAACTTTTGTATTTTCCGTTTTCTTTTGCGTGGTAGATGGCGCAGCAATCTACGAAAACTGATAGCAAGCACATGAACGTCGGAAATGCGTAACTTTTGTACCTTATTTAACTTTTTTTCTCGTTACGTGTAGGTGGCAATGTAACCAAGGAATGGAGGTCTGTGAGGCAACTTTGATAATCTAGTTTGAAAATCTCATTCATTAAATATTTGTAGTGACCCGGAAATTTCCTGGGTACAAAGACCAGCCGGCTGGACTGCATAGTCGTATTGTGCACTTTGTCCTCAACTACTAGTTTGTTGGCTGCCGCTCCAGTGAGTGCCAGTTGTGCATTTGACAAGTTAATGCGGGAGTCTGTGATTGTTCTAATAAAGGTTTGCTATTGGTTGACTGTCCACAAGGAAGAGTTTCATTAACAGTGACCCAACCTGAGAAAGAAAGAACGTGTACGAGAGTTTGAAATCTAACATCTTCCCAAATGAATTCGCGAAATTACCGGGTCTCTAATTATTTGACTTGATTTCATTTCTTGCACGTAGTCCCTAATGTTTTATGTTCTTTCATAACCTCCCGGCCTCCGTAGTGTACTTGGTTAGGTGCCAGTTTACGGTGCGAGAGTTCCTAGGTTCGAATTCTGGCTCGGGCATGGACGTTGTATTGTCTATTCAACTCATTTCACCCTCATCGGATCTTAAGACCTCGACGTCAAAGGGCCGTAAAACCCTCTCACCTCTCACCTCCTACATAACCTGACTGCGTTATTAGTTAGAGTGCAGGATTTTAAGAAAAAAGAGAACAATAAATGTTTACATTTATTGATAAAGTGGCAGGGATGTCGATTTTGCTGTAACATATTTAAGTTTAACGTTTTCCAAACTACGTGCGATCACGCACAAAATTTTTTCCGGATTATTCAACAGATCTTCAGTGAGGGAACTGTACAGAACCGAATAATGAACCGTTGAAGAACAGTTGCTGGAGAGAATTACAAAATTGCGATTGTAGCAGCAGTGTATTATGACCTCCATATTATCACTCGGAAACTAAGTCGTGAATCACAAATTAATCAGACTATTGTTTGACAAATTTTGAAACCTAGAAAGTGTCATCCTCTTTATACTTCCCTCCATCAGAAATGTATTGGCAATGACTTCCAGAACCTAGTAATATAGTGCCAGTGGTCGCTTCAACAAATACAGAGCGACCCCAATTTCTTTGCTCGAGTATTGTTCCCTGACGAGTCGAATTTTACGAACCACAATACGATTACGCGACACAATTAGGATTGCTCGAATTGTTTGAACGTGGAAAACCCACATTGCTTATGTCAAATTGAATATCAGCGTCTTTGGAATGGAATGTTTGATGTGGAATAGAATGCTACCAAATTATAGGTAGATTTTTAATTTGTGGCAACAGAACTGGTAATAAACATCGAACATTCTTGGAGGACGATCTTCCAGTATTGCTTAAAGACATTCCATTAGACTAGCAACAAACGATATGGTTTCAACATGATCGCTGTCCTACGCATCATTCTGAAGCCCCAATGGAAGTATTAGATCGCGTGCACAATCGTCGGGGGATCCGAAGAGGTGCCCACACACTTGGGCGCCGTAGTAGGGAGAGCAAGCACACTATGGCGCGGAGAAGAGCCGCGGCGAGCACAAGACGTATCCCTTGCCCACCCCCATCCCGTTAACACCAACCATCGCCATCCTATATTACGGTCGGTCAGTAAGCGCTACAGTACAGGGTCGTACAGTCATCTGTAGCTGTCAGATGCGGACGTGTTTGTTTTACGTGCTATAGCAGTGGAGGACGAAGAAAGCCATTAAAAATGGCGCTAGGTTCATGTTGTAATTTTAATGAAAGACTTTTTCGGTGAAAATCGTCAACTGCTTGCTGATATCAGGAAATACAAAAATAACATTTTTCAGTACTTTCTCAAGACCGAAGAAAAGTTCGAAAAAATGTTGGCGCACTTACAGCCACATATACCGGTTGTTTAGAAAAGACCGTATAGAAGCCTACGCACATCACGAGAATCCTGTGCTAAATTGGATGTTGGTGACGAAGTGTTTTACATTTTACGCGCAGATGTGGCAACACAGCATGGAGAAAGTTTCCTGATGCGCTCCATGCCCATTGATGTTGCGTCGAGTAAACGTAAAACCATGTTTGGACCTCTCGAGACTTGAATGATCACACATAATATGATAGACCAATGAAAGTAAGATGTGTCTGTTGTTATAGAAAGGAGTTACTCCGTGGTATGTTGCCACATTTTGCACAAAAAATGTCATACAACATTTTGTCATTAATATTTTCGTCATAAATTTAGCCCAGTATTCGTTTGTGTCCTTAATATATAGTCTTTTCTGGACACCTTATATTTGATCTAAATAGCCGACAACGTCAGAATAACCTCTCTCGATACCAACAAAATCAATAATCAAGAAACTTACGAATGAAACACAAATCCGTAACAAAAAAAAACGGAGTATGGATTGCGGATTGTGCACTCAAATCTTTGCTTCTTGCGTGATGGCGTTGTTAATATACCCTGTCATAGTAAAATATTAATTACAGATGCGGCTTCACATTGTTTAAACTTTGCCACCAATTCTTCACAATTAATTTACTACAATTAAATTGTATTTCACTACTACTAAGTGGTACGAATGGCATATTTATGAATAATTCCGAAATTGACTCAAAATTATGAGCACACTACTTGTGTGAAGCCTTGTCTATCACCTTCCAGTTTGCCAATGTCAGTATTGGCCTAGAACACCCGAATCTAGATAATGAGAAATGCCGAAGATGGTGGTATCTGCGCGACACTGCGTTTACCCTCGCATACTTGCGCTCAGTGGCGACTAGCGGGGTCGTTTTGCCAGCTCGTTGCCTCGAAGAATTTCCGCATGACAGTGCGCGCTGCGCTCCGCCGCTATTCGCCCAAGTGCGCAGGTGCCCATTTATTTGCGTAAAACTGAACCGAAGGGAAGAAGTAGCTGCACTGCGCCGCTCTGACGTTTGCGGGCAAATTAAAGTTTGTAATGAAGTGCCAAAAGGTGTGCTAACATGATTTCGGTTTGTCGCCATGCATGTCGGAACATTACACTGTAAACATTTTCTTTTGTGTGGAGTCAAAGTTCGGATAAAACAGTAACATCGAAGTGGGCAGTGATATATTTAAACCCTTACTATGAATCAAAGAGTGGAAGTCAATGAAACTACGTAAATAAAGAACCCCAATAGTGAGACACAAGGGGAATACGTAAATAAAGCACCCCGAAAGTGAAATGCAGTAAGACTATGTTAATTAAACACACCGGTAGTGAGATGCAATGGAAAAATGTTAATGAATCACCCCGAAAGTGAGATACAAGGGGACTAAATTAATAAAGAACCCCGATAGTTAGATGCAATGGGACTACGTTAATAAAGCACCCCGATAGTGAGATGCAATGCGACAACATTAATAAAGCACCCCGATAGTGAGAGGCATTGGGACTACGTTGATAAAGCACCCAGATGGTGACAGGCAATGGTGTACGTTGATATAGCACCCCGATAGTGAGAGGCAAAGGGGGTACTTTGATAAAGCACCCCGATAGTGAGAGGCGATTGGACTACATTGATAAAGCACCCCGATAGTGAGGGTCAATTAGTCAACATTGATAAAGCAAGCCGATAGTGAGAGGCAATAGGACTATATTAATAATGCACCCCGATAATGAGAGGCAATGGGACTACGTTAATAAAGCACCCCGATAGTAAGAGGCAATAGGGTTCATCGATAAAGCACCCCGATAGTGAGATGCAATGGTACTACGTTAATAAAGCACCCCGATGGTGAGAGGCAATGGGGTACGTTGATATAGCACCCCGATAGTGAGAGGCAAAGGGGCTACTTTGATAAAGCACCCCGATAATGAGAGGCGATGGGACTACATTGATAAAGCACCCCGATAGTGAGGGTCAATGAGTTAATGTTGAAGAAGCACCCCGATAGTGAGAGGCAATGGGACTATATTAATAATGCACCCCGATAGTGAGAGGCAATGGGACTATGTTAATAAAGCACCCCGATAGTAAGAGGCAATAGGGTACATTGATAAAGCACCCCGATAGAAAGATGCAATGGTACTACGTTAATAAAGCACCCCGATGGTGAGAGGCAATGGGGTACGTTGATATAGCACCCCGATAGTGAAAGGCAAAGGGGCTACTTTGATAAAGCACCCCGATAGTGAGATGCAATGGTACTACGTTAATAAAGCACCCCGATGGTGAGAGGCAATGGGGTACGTTGATATAGCACCCCGATAGTGAGAGGCAAAGTGGCTACTTTGATAAAGCACTCCGATAGTGAGAAGCGATGGGACTACATTGATAAAGCACCCCGATAGTGAGGGTCAGTGACTCAACGTTGATAAAGCAACCCGATAGTGAGAGGCAATGGGACTATATTAATAATATACCCCGATAGTGAGAGGCAACGGGACTACGTTCATAAGGCACCCCGATGGTAAGAGGCAATAGGGTACATTGATAAAGCACCCCGATAGTGAAAGGTAAAGGGGCTAATTTGATAAAGCACCCCGATAGTGAGAGGCAATGTGACTACATTCATAAAGCATCCCGATAGTGAGAGGCAATGGGGCTACGTTGATAAAGCACCCCGATAGTGAGATGCAATGGTATTACGTTAATAAAGCACCCCGATGGTGAGAGGCAATAGGGTACGTTGATATAGCACCCCGATAGTGAGATGCAAAGGGGCTACTTTGATAAAGCACCCCGATAGTGAGATGCAATGGTACTACATCAATAAAGCACCCCGATAGTGAGATGCAATGGTACTACGTTAATAAAGCACCCCGATGGTGAAAGGCAACGGGGTACGTTGATATAGCACCCCGATAGTGAGAGGCAAAGGGGCTACTTTGATAAAGCACCCCGATAGTGAGATGCAATGGTACTATATTAATAAAGCACCCCTATGGTGAGAGGCAACGGGGTACGTTGATATAGCACCCCGATAGTGAGAGGCGATGGGACTACATTGATGAAGCACCCCGATAGTGAGGGTCAATGAGTCAACATTGATAAAGCAACCCGATAGTGTGAGGCAATGGGACTATATTAGTAATGCACCCTGATAGTGAGAGGCAATGGACTACGTTAATAAAGCACCCCGATAGTAAGAGGCAATAGGGTACATTGATAAAGCACCCCGATAGTGAGAGGCAAAGGGGCTAATTTCATAAAGCACCTCGATAGTGAGAGGCAATGTGACTACTTTCATAAAGCATCCCGATAGTGAGAGGCAATGGGGCTACGTTGATAAAGCACCCCGATATTGAGATGCAATGGTACTACATTAATAAAGCACCCCGATGGTAAGAGGCAATAGGGTACATTGATATAGCACCCCGATATTGAGAGGCAAAGGGGCTACTTCGGTAAAGCACCCCGATAGTGAGATGCTATGGTACTGCGTTAATAAAACACCCCGATGGTG
>PNEQ01038070.1:123611-146766 GCA_003012365.1 Medauroidea extradentata
TATTTGTAAGAAACGTAATTATTAAGAATAAAACTTAGTTGGTCAATAATCAAGGCAGACGATCCGAAAAGCAGGAACGAGCAGCGAGAAACAACTTATACAGGAGTTTCACTACAGTAACCTATCGAGACGTAGTGTTGTACAACCTCTATGAGCCCAGGACACAGATATATATATATTTTTCAATAAATTTTATTTTTATTAATTATTTCGACGTTACGTGACGCAGTTGTTTGTTACTCAGGTCTAAATTCCGGGAGGTTCTGGCTTCGAATTCCGTTAAAAATTGCGTGCGAACGTTCAATTCTGACACACAAAAACTACAAGGCAGATCGAATTAGTGCAATTTACATGTAGTATTTAAAAGGGGTAAAATTGCAGTTCGCTTTCCACTTAAGTTCCTCTACAATATCAGCTGACATATCGTAGGTATACTGCCAAAAGTGATTAAGTCAGAAATGCTATTTCGTTTAAAAACAGTAATAAATTGTAGATATTAACAAAAATGTGGTATGTTACTATACTGTGACACAACAGTACGAAACGACGAATAGACTTTAAACTTGGGAAATTGTTCGTGAACAACATATACATATTCCTAGCATTTTTATAAATTTATCTCATTTTGACATTCTCACTTTTGGCAGTAAACCGACGATATATCATCTCACTAATCTCAGGTTTGGGGCACCAAATACGTTTCCGCGAAACCTTCACCCTTTGAAACTTTGTAATGTCAACAAAGTTAAAGTGAATATTTTTAAAATATGTAATTAAGGGCACCGTCATCAATGGTTGTGCACAGGGTAAACAGATGTTTCTCATTCGATTAACCTCTTACCTTAGGTGTCTGTAATTACCCCACAACGTCAAATTGGCAGGGCTGTAAATAAGGCCGAGGAGTAGTCGCTGTTAGTGGCAGGGACAAATTTAAGACTGCTTTTTGCATGGACAGCTATAGCTACTATCCTGCTGCAGAATTAGTTCAACTAGCCGCTTGGACATTCTAACACTTGATGACTGAAGTGCCAATCTGGTGTGCAAGGAGGTTATTAAATTAAAGTAAATATTATCAGTTATCAATAATACTCGCGAGCAAAGCCGCGGGAGACTGCTAGTTATGGTATAAATGGCAAAGAACTAAACTTTTTCAAAACATAATTGAATAAGCGAACTCAATTGGTGCATATTAATGGTACCCAATCCAAAGTAAGAGATAAAATATTTGGTGTACCACAGGGTTATTTATTAGGGCCTCTTTTATTTTTGGTATTGATAAATTATTTGTCTCATTTTATTAAATGTTTTTATATTTTGTATGCTGACGTCTCTAGTTTCATTGGCAACCATAGAAATATACTAGATTTGATAAAAATGTTAATATCTACTCTGTTGGAGTTTAAAAATTGTATTGTTTAAACGGTTTACTTATTAATGATAGCTAAACTAAAAGTTAAATTTTTATGTTAAAACATAAATATGCAGCAAATTGTTTTCTTAAGTTTGAAAGTGTCTTTTTTTTTTTGGGAGTATACTTGGACTGCAAACTATGTTGGGAAGATTACATTGATTTTATTGTTCGTAAATTATCAAGAGTGTTGTTTCTCTTCTAGATGATAAGTGAGATATTTCCCAAAGAATTTGTTAGGAATGCATAATTTGCCTTTTTATATAGCGTATTGATATATGGATTTCTACTATGGGGCATTTACCTTATATATCTAATGTCTTATTAATTCAAAAAAGACTATTAGAATTTTGACAAACTGCATATTTAGCCTTATTAAGCCTCATTTTATTCAAGGTAGAATTTTAACTTCCGTGAATATGTATATATTTTAAAATGTGTTTTATTTGTTAAATGTAAGCCACTCTTATTCAGCGCAAGAAATTATTATCATATGAACGCTACAATAAACATCCACTTAATTGGTGTACCATATACCAAATATACAACTAAAAAGGTACCATTTGCCTACAGCTATAAATATTGACGCGGAGCTAAATTTTTTAGTTTTATTTTCGCAGGCGAGTTGCGCTGAACTTTGTTTAAATTAAACGAACCAAGAAGCGAGGGTCGTCTGTCGCAATAGAGTTTCGTCAGAAGCGGGCCACTGCTGACCGATTGTTGCGTAATGCGGCTGGGGCTGCAGACCCGGTGACGTTGTCGTGATAGTCTGCAGTTTTGGAAGCGAAATTGGGGTGTACCCGTGGTAAACACTCCGGTGGTGCGCCAATTATAGGCGGGTTTTCGCTGACTGTTCGGGCCGCGTCGTAGAAGAGGCGGTGCGGTTTTAGGGTGTCGGTCGCCTAGGTGCGCCAGTCATTATAGTCTTGATGATTGCCAGAGAGAGACCTATCCAGCGAGTCGACTTCACCGAGAGAGCTAAAGTCAGTAAGTCACTGCTGGGTGGGGCTCCCGCCCCACCCTGCCATCTATAGTTAAAGGCTTAGTCGTAAGAAACTCAAGTAATGTTAATGTAAACCGTAGAGTAAGTAATATTTAAACAGAAGCCTTAAGTCGGGAACACCAAGGCCACGAACCAGTCCACAGACCTTTCGTCTGTACCTTAGTACGAAAAATTGTTTTAATTTGTTTAAATTGTAACGTCAGGTTTAGAGTTGACATTGACTTTTTTAAATAATCAAGGATAAAGTTTGTTATTCTTTCAAAATGTTAAATATTTTATAATTCATTTTAATGTAACGCAAATGTTGAAACCAAAGTTCCTGTTTTATTGTAATATCGACTTGACCCTTTTATTAAATGTTTCCATTTAAAATCGAATAATTTTTTTAAATAGATTGTCCCCCATACGTTAATTGGATGTAAAGGAAAGCGTCATATGGAAACGCTGGTGTTGTAATTTTAAATGGTAATTAAGTATTTAAAATTCCCATATGCCTACTTCCTGTATAGGGAGATAGCTAATATCAGTATTCCCAGTCATTGAATAAATTCCTCTCGCAGTTTGCTGAGTTCTTTAGATATTTTATTTATTTGTTTTGAAGTTAGTTAATTTTGTCAAGCGAATTTTGCTCTACCTCTGTGATATTACGTTCCCCCTGTAACTTTCGTGGTATTCTATTTAATTTGTCCTCGGTTTTAAAAGAATAGCCCGACAATATGTACAACTACTTTTCTAAAGAAACTGTTACATTACCTTTCAAACATTTAAGGTCAAAACTTAATTAATGGCTTATTAGCAACCCTTTTTATGTACTTAAAGAGTTTTATACATTAGGAAACAAGACTATAACAATATGATTGTGCTATAGTTAACAATTGTATTTAATATTATTTTGTATGTTTTATAGGATCTTATTTGTTTTATACATATATCTGTTGATAGTTATTGTAATTTGACTAACTAAATAAGATACTACTGACTATAATAATATCATGATTTTATATTTACTTCGTATCATTTTGACGAAGTCTATTGTAACTGTCATGTTATTTTAAAAAAACTAATATATTACCAATTACCAAGTTTTTTAACGATACATCACCACCCGAATATTTTTACATATAAAACTACAGCATATTGACACACTTCCTGTTCTAATTGGTTAAGAGGCATATTAAGTAAATAATCCAGCATTCTGCAGTGACAAGCGAATGTATTCTATAGGCGCAGTTTTCATAGAAGTTATTAAATTATACATATTGTCTGCAGAAGTCGTTCTTGTACTGTTGTACGTGTCAAATGGAAGAATGCGCTTACTCTCATGTATACAGGGCCACTTTTTGGAATACGAGTCCCAGACAGCATACATCTGAAGCCCTAATCCTTGTTTAGATGAATTGGTACTGTGTGCTTGTAGGGCCTCATACTTTCCTGATATGTTACCTGCGTTGTCATAGCTCTGACTTTGGCAATTATGATTATCAATGTTGTCTTTATACGTACACGTTACGCTTAATATACATACTTCACACCTAACCATCGTTGTTTAATAGGAGCTTTACAAGATCCCTTTCATTTCAAATTATATGTTTTTATATTTTTAATCCAATAAGTGAAGCCCCCTAAAATAAGGGGCCCGGGACAAATGCCCATTTTGCTCCCCTCTAGGCGCGGACCTACATATATATATATATATATATATATATATATATATATATATATATATATATATATGTATATATATATATATATATATATAACCTGCAATACCTGATAACTAGAACAACGAGTTTAGAGTTTGACGCGAAAAGATTTTTATACCATATAGTGTCATCTGTAACTCTGCTTCGTGGTTATTTATAGCATATTTTTGTCCAGACATGTCTATCACATACTTGCACCAATAAGAATTAAGTTATTTTGACACCAGTGGTCTGTGGTTTTCCATTAGAACCACAAGACAGAGGGCGTTGAAAGATCCAACCACTGAACATGAAGCAGAGCTGCGGATGTCCACGTAAGGCATTACAACCAAATGTTGGATAACTCTATTATAACAAAATATGTGATCTGCTGAAACCAGAAGGACTTGTTCATACAATTAATACAAAACTATAGTCTTAATTTCTTTAAATGCAATATTGGATACTATAGATATTGGATATAATCGGCCATGGAAACAATCGATCTTTAAACAGTCGATCATACAGTCTGAACGAGAAACACTATCAACAGTTTGCTGTAAATTTTAGAAACGAGGGAGAGGTAAGGTCAACTAGGACATGTGACTCAAGTGGCTCATCACATCTACACGTAAACAACCTACTTGACTGTAGAGTTTTCGATAACGTATCTTTACGAGACTTCTGACGGTCACCTTTCAATTAAGTGGTATTGCTTTCGCGAGCTTGTCGGCATGAAATTAAAATACGAAATCAATATTAAAGTAACTTTTTTGCTGAATTGATAAATGTATTGTTTACTCTTCCAAAAAAAAATATTATTCTGTTTAAAGTTTTTGGAAGAATATTATACAAGTAAGATTTTTTTTTACTTTTAGGCTCAGTGTTAAAGAAAATCTGAAGCGTTATATAAAACTTATATTTTTATACATATATGCTATGTTTTTTAAAATTCTTTATATTTCAAAATACTTTTAAAATTTACATGCATAACATTCCTTTTTAAGAAGTTATCTTAAAAATTACTCCAACAGAATTATTTTAAATTATACCACGACATTCTGTTAAACATTCGTGACTGGAAGGTAATGTTGTTATGTAGAATCCATGACGATACGTAAATGAAAATTAAGACTGCTAAATTCATCTGTTCAAAAAAAATGTGTGCGAATAAATAACAAAACATTCGTTGTGCTGATATGTCAATTTCATAATAAACCAAAACACTTGAAAAGAAAGAACATTTAATGGACGTAAATATGTTAGGTTTTTAAAGTGATATTCGTAAGCAGTTAAAAGTTAAAATTGTAATAATTCCTTTAAAAATATATTATATGTATATCGTTCGGTGATATAAGCACGCGGGAAACGTAACAGTTATGTGGAATTTAACTTTGATGACAAAGACAATGACAAAATGTATACTATATTACTAATAACAGTGCTTACTCAAGTATACTGTAGAAACTATCGCGAAACAAATGTGGTAATACAACCAACAATTTAAAAACCACCGTCGTTTAAAATTTGAAATTAAGTTAGAGCCAACGACCAGAACTCAGAAGAATTTTGGTTTTCATGCAGTTGTGGCCCTGACTTGTTGGTGGCTTGGTTTTTTCACTGACAATTTAATGTAAAATGTAACTTAGTTTCCATTGACAAGTGAACTAATTGTCATATAGCAAATACCTGCACATTTATGAACAAAATACACCATGTAAGACAAACAAATGTTTAAGTGAAAAATATGTGAATTTATACTTTAAAATAATCCTAAAACGACACAGTCGATAACTTTCAAAGAAAATATTACATTTTAAACTTAGGAAACAGTTACACATATAAACATGTGTATATATGTACACACACACACACACACACACACACACACTATATATATATATATATAATCCCTTATGCGATTATACATAGCATAGGCGTGTACTTACATATATAGAGAGGCTATATATATATATATATATATATATATATATATATATATATATATATATATATATATGTAGCCTCTCTATATATGTAAGTACACGCGTATGTGTGTGTGGCTATAATGCATTCAAAGCGAACCAAAAAGAATATATAAATAATATATTTCAGTGCTACTTAAGATATGTTGTTATAACTCTGAAGAAATTATTTAACTGTGGCGGCAGTGTTTCAGATATAAAATTAATTGGCGAAGCAAATATATCTTCTCTATATATAAAAATGGAAGGAGACTGACTGACTGACATATCAAACTGCAGCCCAAACCACTGGACCTAGAATCGTGAAATTTTTTGTGGGGGTTCCCCTCAGGTCGTATGCGAGCACTAAGACGGGAATTTTCGAAATTCGACCTCTAAGTGGGTGAAATGGGGTGAAATGTGTTTCCGAAGAAACTTCGATAGAGCTCAAACCCGACGGTCAATCGTCGTGATTTTTACTTTAATAGGACACTCGTAAAAATGCATATTAGCCATTTTAAGGATTTTTCGAAGTTCAGCATTTAAGGGGGTGAAAAGACCTTAAATGTGTTTCCAATCAACTATCGATATCTATCGAACCCTTCGGGATAGAGAGTTGATAGTCACTTCAAAATGTTGCTTACGTAAATAGCCAAAAAGTTGTTTTAGGTTTTTTTGAAATAGGAACCCCAGACAGTAAAAAGGGGCAAAATGTGTTTTTTATGAATCGTCTATATCTTTGAAACACAATTGGCTATCGTCGTGATTTTAACTTTAATTGGTTACTTTTACAAATTTCTATGACAGAACTCAAAGACGTTTCGAAATTCTTTATTTAAAGGGGTGAAAATACGTGAAATGTGTTTTCGATTATCCTTCCATATCTATCGAATCAATCGAGATATCGAAGTGCTCTTTGTATTAAATTGGTGTTTTGTAAATATTCCAAATACTATTCAAAATATATTTTCTGAATTCGGCCCTAAACTGGTTAAAAAAGACGTAATATGAGTTTTCGACTCACATTCGATATATATCGATCCCATAGCTTTTTATACAGCGACGTGATTTTTGTTTAGGATTGATGCTTACTCAAATACCTAAAAAGTAATTTCAGGAATTTTCGAAATTCGCCACCTAAGGACGTGAAAAGGGGTGAAAAGTGGTGAAAAGCGTTTTCAATTAATCGTTGATATATTTTGAACACATAGGGCTAATGTTGTGTTTTTTACGTCCACTAGATACCATTAAAGTATTCTAAAACGTGATTAAAGGGTTTTTCGAAACTTACTCTCTTAGGTGGTGAAAACACCTTGAATGTGTTTTAGATAAATCCTCGATATCTATCGAACCCGTCGAGATATAGAATTAATTTTTGCTTCAGGATGATGATTACAGAAATTATCGCAAAACGGTTTTCTGATTTTTCGAAATTCCATTTCTCAATACATTGCAGGGGTGATATGTCTTTTTTTAGTGAATTATTTATTTTGATTCTACTGAACGGGCTAGCGATGTGATTTACACTTCAGTTGGATACTTTACAAATGTCTAAGATTTAAATTTAAAATATTTCGAAATTCGACACCCAAAAGGGCGAGAACGCACAAAATTTGTTTTCCATCAACCCACAATATATATCTAACCAGTAGCGATACTGAGGTGTTGTTCGCGTCAGAGTGATGCTTACGTAAATATTTAAAAATATATGCATGTCATTTTTTTGTAAGAAATGTGATTATTAAGAATAAAACTAAGTTGGTCAATATTAAAAGCAGACGATCCGAAAAGAAAGAACGAGCAGCGATAAACAACCTATACATGAGTTTCAATCTACAGTAACCTATCGAGACGTGGTTTTGTACAACGTCTATGAGTCCAGGACACAGATATTTTACTTTTTTTTTTAATAAAATTTTATTTTCATGAATTATTTCGACGTTACGTGACGCAGTTGTTTGTTAATCATGTCTAAATTCCGGCAAGTTCTGGGCTCGAATTCCGTTAAAAGCTACGTGGGAACGTTCAATTTTTACACACGATAACTAGAAGGCAGATCGAATTAGTGCAATTTACATGTAGTCGTTTGAAAGGGGTAAAATTGCAGTTCACTTTCCACTTAGGTTCCTCTATAACATCAGCTGACATATCGTCGGTATACTGCCATAAGTGATTAAGTCATTAATGTTATTTTGTTTAAAAACACTATTAAATTGTAGATATTAACAAAAATGTGGTACGTTTCTATACTGTGACGCAACAGTACGAAATGACGAATATACTTAAAACTTGGGCAATTATTCGTGAACAATATATACATATTCCTAGCATTTTTATCATTTTATCTCATTTTGACTAGGTCACTTTTGGCAGTAAAACAACGATGTATCATCTCACTAATATTAAGTTTGCTGTACCAAATACGTTTCAGTGAAATCTTTACCCACTGAAACTTTGTAATAGCAAAAAAGATCTAGTGAATATGTTGAAAATATGTAATTGAGGGCACCGTCACCAGTGGATGTACACAGGGTAAATAAGATGTTTTTCATTCCATTCACCTCTTACCTTAGGTGTCTGTAACTACCCACAGCGTCAAATTGGCAGGGTTATAAATAAGGTCCAGGCGAAGTCGCCGTTAATGTCAGGGACAAATTTAAGACTGCTTTTCGCGTGGACAGCTATAGCTACTTATCCTGCTGCAGAACTAGCCGCTTGGACATTCTAACACTTGATGACTGAAGTACCAATCTTGAGTACAAATAGGTTCTTCAATTAAAGTAAATATTACCAGCAGTTGCGAATAATACTCGCGAGCAAAGCCGCGGCGGACTGCTAGTTATATATAAAAATGAAAGCTGACTGACTGACTGACATATCAAACTGCAGCCCAAACCAATGGACCTAGAATCGTGAAATTTTTTGTGGGGGTTCTCCTAAGGTCGTAGGTGAGCACTAAGAAGGGATTTTTCGAAATTCGACCTCTAAGGGTGGTGGGGAGGAAAGGGGTTAAATGTATTTCCGAAGGAACATAGTTAGAGTTCGAACCCGAAGGCTTATCATCGTGATTTTTACTTTAGTAGAACACTCGTAAAAATGCATAGTGGCCAATTTAATTATTTTTCGAAATTCAACATTGTAGGGGGTGAAAAGACCTTAAATGTGTTTCCTATTAACTATAGATATCTATCGAATCTTTCGGTATAAAGAGCTGGTATTCACTTCAAAATATTGCTTACGTCAATGTCCAAAAAGAAGTTTTAGGGTTTCTTGAAATTCGACCCCTAAGCAGTAAAAAGGGGCAAAATGTATTTTTTTTATTAATCGTCTATATCTTTGAAACACAATTGGCTATCGTCCTGTCCTGTTTTTTACTTTAATTTGTTACGTATACAAATCTCTATGACACGACTCCAAGACGTTTCGAAATTATTTAATTACGGGGGTGAAAATACGTGAAATGTGTTTTCGATTATCCCTCCATATCTATCGAACCAATCGAGATATCGAAGTGCTCTTTGCTTTAAATGGATGCATTTGTAATTATCCCAAGTACCATTAAACTATATTTTCCGAATTCGGCCCTAAACCACTTAAAAAAGGGATAAAATGTTTTTTCGATTCACAATCGATATATATCGATCCCGTAGATTTTTATATAGCGACGTGATTTTTGTTTAAGTTTGATGCTTACTCAAATACCTGCAAAGTAATTTCGGGAATTTTTTTTAAATTTGCCACCAAAGGAGGTGAAAAGGGGTGAAAATTGGTGAAAAGTGTTTTCAATTAATCGTCTATATATCTTGAATCCAGTAGGCAAATGTGTTTTAACGTCAACGAGACACCAATAAAGTATTCTAAAACGTGATTCAAGGGTTTTTCGAAATTTACTATCGTACATGGTGAAAGATCTTGAGTGTGTTTTAGATAAATCATCTATATCTATCGAACCCGTCGAGATATACGATTAATTATTGCTTCAGCATGATGGTTACAGAAATTATCGCAAAAGCGT
Source organism: Medauroidea extradentata (assembly GCA_003012365.1). Taxonomy (NCBI): domain Eukaryota; kingdom Metazoa; phylum Arthropoda; class Insecta; order Phasmatodea; family Phasmatidae; genus Medauroidea; species Medauroidea extradentata. Next base: position 133,684 of record PNEQ01038070.1, read on the forward strand.
TTTAAGATTATTCGAAATTCGATTTCTCAGTACTGTGCCGGGGTTATATGTGTTTTTTTTTTTTTTAGTGATTGATCGTATTTTATTCGACTGAACGGGCTAGCGATATGATTTACACTTCAATTGGATACTTATACAAATGTCTAAGACGTGGATATAAATATTTCGAAATTCAATACTCAAAAGGGTGAAAAAGTACAAAATTTGTTTTCCATCAACCCACGATATCTATCTAACCAGTTGTGATATTGAGGTGTTGTTCGTGCCAGAGTGATGCTTACGTAAGTATTTTATAAAATTATATACAATTTTTATTTTGTAAGATAACGTGATTATTAATAACAAAACTAAGTTGGTCAACATTCAAGGCAGAGGATCCAAAAAGCGCGAACGAGCAGCGAGAAATTACCTACACAGGAGTTTCACTCTACAGTAACCTATCGAGACGTGGTGTACAACCTCTATAAGCACAAGACACAAATATTTTTTTTTTAATTAACCTAAATTTTATTTTCATGAATTATTTCAACATTACGTGACGCAGTTGTTTGTTACTCAGGTCTATATTCCGGGAGGTTCCAGGCTCGAATTCCGTTAAAAGCTGCGTGCGAATGTTCAATTCTCACACTCAAATACTACAAGGAAGATCGAATTAGTGTAATTTACATGTAGTCGTTTAAAAGGGGGAAAATTGCAGTTCCCTTTCCACTTCGGTTCCTCTACAACATCAGCTGACATATTGTCGGAATGTTGCCAAAAATGATTAAGTCATAAATGTTATTTGGTTTTAAAACACTATTAAATTGTAGAAGTTAATAAAAATGTGGTAAGTTACTATACTGTGACACAACAGTAGGAAACTACGAATATAATTTAAACTCGGGCAATTGTTCGTGAACAACATATAAATTATTCCTAGCATTTTTATCATTTTATCTCATTTTGACTTGGTCACTTTTGGCAGTAAGCAGACGATATATCACCTCCCTAATCTCAAGTTTGGGGCACCAGATACGTTTCCGCGAAACCTTTGCACACTGAAACATTGTAATGGCAATAAAGTTGAAGTGAATATTTTGAAAGTATATAATTGAGGGCACCGTCACCAATGGTTGCGCACAGGATAAATCATATGTTTTTCATTCGATTAACCTCTTACCTTAGGGGTCTGTAACTACCCCACAACCTCAAATTGGCAGGGCTCTAAATAAGGCTCAGGCGAAGTCGCTGTTAGTGACAGGGACAAACTTAAGACTGCTTTTCGCGTGGACAGCTATAGCTACTTATCCTGCTTCAGGATCAGTTCAATTAGCCGTTTGGACATTCTAACACTTGATGACTGAAGTACCAATCTTGTGTACAAAGTGGTTTTTCAATTAAAGTAAATATTATCAGTTACGAAAAATACTCGAGAGCAAAGCCTCGGAGGACTGCTAGTCTAATATAAAAGGCATTTCACCAGCCCAAGTAGGTATGTCCCATAACTACAAACAATATTTTACCTGCTGGCCATCGACGGTTACCAAGATGGCGGCGAGCCCGGAGAGGAGAAGCGTCCAACGAGCCATCTTGCCAGGGATTGACTTGCTCTCTGTGTGTTGTCACCTTTATACCGCCTGGAGGAGCGTAGGGACGTGCTGTCTTATCGCTGATAGCTTGCCGTTATAACAAATTCAGTATTGGTCCTATCAGTTTGTTCGCATTATGCTTTATTTACGCAAACATACACATGGCTAACAAAAACCGTGAAAACTTTCATTTATTAAATTAGTTTTTAATATAATTCATTGAAAACTGTAAACGGGTACACACACGCATATATTGCTATTTGAATGATATCTTTAAACAGCGAAATTATTAAGTTTATTACAGCAGTTAAACATTGCTAACATATGTCGAAAGGCTACTATGGTATTTAACGTTGTTGACTTCTGTAATAATTTATTTTCTGCGTTAATTACGTAATAGCTCTTTAAAATTGAAATTATACTGTTTACGTAAATTATTTGCCGTACATATTACTTCTTCTAAAGAAATAAAGAATTCATTCCGAAGAAAAAACAATGACAAAATTTACTTAACCGTAACAACTTATGTTCCTGTAAACACCTTTGCATTAGAAATAATAACTTGTAAATATTTTCCTCATACTGGCGGATTTTCGTTTGTAAAAATGTAATTTCCATAAATCGTGTTGTACGCTTTATTACGTATCATAGAGTATCCTGTTTATTAAATTTATAACTATCCATTTCTTTAATTATAGTATGGTTAAAAAACACAGTGAAAATTCTGATATGTTGAACAAAAACTAGAGAATATCAAATGTTTATACGATGAATAAATCGCCAGTGGTAATGTTCGCACGTTGAACGGTAAGCATACTAATTTAAAGTATAGAATTTTAGACGCTGAACAGAAGAAAGTGACATTTTCAATGCGTTAATACCGCAGTAATGCATGGCAAACGATTTTTTAGCTGGATAGTAGCTTATGTACATTTAGTATATGGATTACATCAGTAATGACGCTGGTTTGAACTATAGTACAATCCTAAACTAGGGATGAAACACGCTGTAGACTGTAAAGAGACACCCTCCCAGCAGTCACTTGGAGATATTTCGGAAAGTATAAAAAATCGAAATTAGATTAACCGGACAGGGTTTCAAACAGTGGCGGCTCGTGGGTTGTTGCCATGTGTAGCTGCAGATAGCCGGAACTGTACACTTTTGATGAACGCGTCGTAGACCAACGACCATAAAATATTTGCCGGCTACTAGATCTTTTGTGACCACTCAGGAGTAAGGTGTACCTGCACATCAGCGTCTCAGTGGCTGTAGAGTCAACCAGGGCACAACCCTGTACAGCTCTTGGCAACCGCAGCCCTACCTGGCAACAACCCACGAATCGCCACTTGTTTCGAACAAGCGTCTTCCAGAATGCGAGGCCAGTGAGCTACCACTGCGTTATCTTGTGTAAAATTTCCAAGATTTATTAGGAATGGTTGTCAACGCTGGTTCACGCTTAGTGACAACGGTACCACACGACCTCACAGAAGATGTTTGTAGGTCATGGTGGTCATACTGCAAGCATATCATTTGTTTGAAATCACTGCGATAATAGAATAATACTTTTAGCTTGTCCGTCAGAAGTGAAGTAGTTGTTTGCTTCACAAACTTAAAGAAACCCGATAAGTAAACTGAATTTGACCTTTTTATCTACTGATTCTGAAAGATACTCATTGCGTTTTCGTATTATGAACTTTATCGAAAAACAAACACTATATATGTCCATATGCCCCACTAACCTTGAAGGAATAAGCAAGGAAAAATCAATTTAAAAAGATTTTTTTGGATGTGTGACGCACCTCTGGACTGCTTGTATTGCCGTTTCATTTCAATAAGGTATTTGAAGGGTAGAGGATGACGTAATGAGTGGGGGAGGGGATAAACAGCAAACATACTCATTTAAATGTTTGGCCCAGTACGAAAGGAAATGATTTTAGCTACGATTCGTGTTGCAAACGGTATTTTTATGCTTACTTTAGAAATTGACACTGCTATTCAAATAGCTAAATCAACGTAATAACGTACTCCACGTTATGATAAGCATATCGTACATCAAAATCCAACGAACGTGACGTTCCTTAATTTTTGGGTAGATAATTAGAGAACACGACTTTTTCTAACGAGATCACAATGTAAGTATATAAAGTATAGCCTAAACGAGTTAGGCTATTTTAACCTTGCGCAGTAGTTTTACTTTTATGTATCCCACATATCTGTAGCAGTGTAGGTGTAAACTTTTATGTTATACTTAGTAGTATCGAAAATTAGCATGGTTTATAAAACCTAAACTGTTAGTTAATTTAGATAGAGATATTTAAAGTTCAATTTATATATATATATATATATATATATATATATATATATATATATATATATATATATATATATATATATATATATATAGACACACACACACGTACACGTAAATTTGGTACAAAATTTATTACACACTTTACTTTCCAACACGATTTCATAATCTGTAGTAAATCTAGCTAAGGCAAAAGTGATCCTGAAATTAAAAAAAACCACACGAATTCACTAGGGTAGTAAATAAGCTTTGTTTCCTTCATTCTGGTGCAAATTACTCTCCAAAATTTGACAGCTACAATTTAAAAATATGTATCTTAAAAACGAATAGTTAATTTAATCGTTACGTACTAACTTAAATGCTAAATTTAGACCGATTATGCGCAGTACTTCACAGAATATTATGTAAAAGCTTAAATTTTAAAAGCGCTATCTTACAAATTGTTGGCTTTAAAATACTATATACTACATATATTTTGTATGGAAAATATGTTTTTATAAATTATATTTTGGGTCAAATAATTTTACTGGTAGCCTATTTATATTCTATCGAAGGAAGTATACGACTTATGAGATTGTGTTTCTGTATTTGTGGCTGTGTGTTTGTGTGACTGTGTGTACGCGTGACTGCAATTATGTAACTGTGTGTCTGTGTATTTGTTTCCTTAAAATATGTACCCGTGAATAGAGCTTCTTTACGCTCTGAAAAATAGTATTGAACAATCTGTTCAGATATGTATTGTTTCTGAACTCAGTTGATACTGATTTTTAAAATAAGCGGTCATTGAAATATTTACGGTGCCCTGCCGTGTCTCAGCAAATATTTTACCGAATGATATATATTTAAATATATTTTAAATGTTTTCAAATAAAAAATGTGAAAGTTTTGAATTATTTATGTAGGCTAGATAAATAGTTTTAGAATTATCAAACAAAGATTTTTAGCTGTTTTTCTGAAACTCTTACATCGGTTAGAATGACATTTTATTTTTGACAACAGATTGTTGAATATTTGAATTCGTGTGAGTTTATGGAGTTTAGGATGTATGTCCGTAATTTTATAGGGTTGAGAAACATGAATAAACTTAATTTTAGTGTTATATTCCAAGAATAACTTACCAAGAGTCATGCCAAATTTTATGTAGGATAAACCTATCCTACTTCGGGATACAACTTCAGTACCAGAAATTGTTAAAAATATTGTAAATTGGTTACTTATTTCTTAAAATCCACTTGCCTGCTCTCTGTTGGTAACGTAGTGAACTCGTTGAAGAGTGCCTTCTTAATTTTGTGAAGCCATCAACGTGGTTTATCACTATATATATGTATATGAACGTATATAATCGGCTTATCTTATTTCGACAATTCACCACTAAACCTACAAATAAAGGCGAGTAAATGGTTAAGGTCAAGCCTGTTGGAATATAGCACAACATGAATAAATAATAATAGAACTTCATAAATCAAGATGTAATCCACCTATTCACATTACGTTTTATTTAAAATTTTATTGTTCATACGTTCAATACTGAAAAGTGGGTTTTTGTAGGTCCTGTTTTAAAATACAGTGCAACTTTAGATTTTACGACTTTTTCATATTTCAAAAACTGATTGACTGATTCGAAACAAATATTATATTTTGACAGTTCTTCATGCAAGCTTTTTATCCAGTAACTTCTGCTGCTGTACGTCTTACAATTTTTTTAAACAGCAGTTCATATTTTAATTAATAATTTTATGTCTTATTTCGGAAATTATTATCCAGCTTCAGACCATTTTTTATGGTTATACAGGTAGCTAGGCGATCATTACTATTAAAAGGGTAATATGACTGTAAGCTTTAAGACATATATTTTTAAAACTGTGAACATATAGCATTTAAAAACTATTCCCAATATTTTCCATTCTTTTTGACCAATTACAACAAAACTTAGTACATACAACGCATTACTTATGTGTATTAATAAACTTTCATCGTCTTTTTTTAACCCCATTTTGTGAGGCTTCAGTGAATACAAATACTATCTTTACATAAAACAGAATATCCTGTACTTATTGCTGCCAATTTGGTGCATAAGTAATAGTGTAAAAAATATTAACATGTTTGTTTCTAATAATAAAGTTTCTTATTTTCATGATGGCAGCCGTATGGATAATTTAGATTAGATAAAAATATATACATTATAATTTATACAATTGCTATGAAAATGCATAAATTACACACGCCAACTATTATAAAACGTATTATGTCCTGACCACGATTTTGCCACGTAACTCTAAACGAGTCAATAAAGCTTTAATTTATAACTTGAAATCGATTGCACTATTGCCAAATGTGGAATTTACAATTAATAACGTATTCCTGGTATTAGCAACCTTACAGCCTACCATTTTAAACTTTTAAGAAAATAATAGAAGCTATTTGCTTAAACATTGAGTAATATTCGATTAATCACAAAATAATGTTTTTGATGTGTAAATCTGGTGAGTTAATAGACTTTATGTTCTCATAAACGTACAAGGATAACTAACAGTATACAAAAAATTAAAATTAAAACAATTCAATTAATATTATTTTTTTGAATTAACAATAAATGATAAAACGTAAAACGTAACGTTTTAGTTAATTTTGTGAACATCCAATAAAATTGTAATCTGTTTATGTAAAATGCGCAACCTTAGTTAAATTATTGTTCCCGTTCGGTACTGTATTATTAAATGGTACCTGAGTGTTGTTCGCTAACTGAACCATACTGCCAAACACACCAGCAAGCGCCAAAATGAGCAAAACTGGGATATTAAGTTAAACATCGAGACTGACACCTCCTTTTTCGTGTCTCAAGGCATGTTTAATAGAAAACCCGCTACATAACGCTACTGTCTATTCGCGTTCAAGGGAGCGTGAGCAAATTACATGCACGTGATCGAAGATAAGGCCTGTCAATGAAAGCACGCAGTGTTCACGTGATTGCAGCTTGTAATCAGTGGTGTCCGGAATGCTCGCCACGTGTAGTGGCAGATAGGTATTGAGCGTAGAATACCATCATGCACGAATTGGTGGTATTTAGGCAAGTATGAACACAAAAATAATCAATAATGAGATCGTTTGAAACAGACCAAGCATGTGAAATGGGGATCACCGTGAAAACAGAGAACAATAAGTTTGTGTATTTTCCAAAAGTTAATTTTTTAGCGGTTAAATGTAGAATACACGTATCGCGTCAAAAGCTGTTCAAGTAAACATTCAAGAATGAATGAGTGAAAAAATTTTTGTCATCGCTTAACATCGAGGTCTTCAGCGCTGGTGAGGGGTGACATGAGGAGAGTATGGAGCAGCGCCGGAATGAAGGGGCGGGGGGAACAGGAGATCGCCGAGAAAACCCACCGACCTGCGGCATCGTTCGGCACGATTCCCACATGCGAAAATCCGGGGACCGACCCCGCCTGGAATCGAACCCGGGTCGCCTTGGTGGGAGGCGAATGATCTGACCATTTTTTTTTTTTTATGTTTGGTACAATGGCAAGGTTAACTCCTCGCCACTGCACCAAACATTCCCCCCCCCCTTTTAAGTTAGGTAATTAATGCATTCCCCAGTATCTTTGTATCGTGTAGTTGTCGTTGTAATGGTAAGGTGTCTTCTGGCACACAGACAAGACGAACACAAACACCCAGTCCTGAACCCGAGGAGGTGGTTGTAAATGTCAACTCCCCGGCCGGGAATCGAACTCGGGACCCTTGCCTCAGCAGCCAGGAGCGCTAACCACAGAGCCAAGTGGCCTAACCATTCGGCCACCGCGGTCACCAACATTAAAAAAAAAACCATCTGAAATTTAAGCTGGGTCTTAACGAGACACAAAAATGTCAGACACTCGGTATCAGACACCGAGTGTCCGCGTAAAGACGGATGACAGAGCAGTGTCACGACACAAACTCTAGAATTGCGTGACACCACTGACCTATTAGCGTGTGTCACGTGAGGACGGTCTCTAGTCTCGTCCTCCGTGGGGTAAGCATCGCTCTCTCGCGGCGCTGCGCACCGGGATTTGCCACACGTATAAACAACGAAGGTGTGCAGCTCGTGAAGTGTGATGTGCTCGTGTGGACGGGAAAGCAGCGACCATCTGCTATAAAGCGCGTCCCATGGGTGGCGGATATGGGAGCACCATGCTATGGTGTTGCTGGGAATATTCAAATACCAGCTTGTGGACCATAACTGGCCAGCGCTTGCGCTGTCAGGGCGACGGTGCGGCAGGCTGAGTGGCCCGTAAGAAGATTGCCAAGGAACTGGAAGCTGTCTGTCGGCGAAGGTTGGCGGGGGACCGAGGTGCTGAAAAAGTGCGAAGTGAAACGAACCGCCCTCTGGAACTTGCAGACAGTGGAGAGCTGCTTGTGTGAGGATCAAGAATTCGTCAGAATTTGGAAGTCGAGGTGGCTAAGCCCTTGTCAGGGCCCAGCCTGGCTAGCAGCGGTAGCTTCGGGATGGCACGCCTAAAACCAGTCCGAAGATTTTTGAGGTAGTACAGGGAGTGGTGCCCCTTCCTCCACCCTGACATGAAAGGTACAGCTGCCAACACTGAAGAAGGAAGACGGCGACGGCGGAACGACGAGTCACTCAACCTGGGGTAGCATCTGGCCATGGCCGACAAACAGAACATATTTTCCTGTTGCCAACACTGCACAGCGTGAGCTTGCTTGCGTTCGGGAGTGTGGGCGATGGCGGCTAGGAGCGCTCAGGCTCCTAGCACAAAGCTCTCTGGGCAGCGCCTTCTTCTCATTGGCTGTGGCCGCCAGGCAATGACACGTTACATTTCCCTGACACACATCTTTCTTTGCAAATTCGGAAACGAATTGTTAACTAAATATCCTACTTTCTCCATGTCCTAACATTAAGTATTGTGGTTTATTTCCTGCGCGCCCTGTTCCCAGTACCCTACTCTATTTGTACTGGTTTTTCTGTGCCCTTTTCTATCTCTTGCTCTCTTCGGGGGTGAGTGCATGGCCACAATCGCAGCCATGCCTCCAGATAATCCTGCTCAGCCCACGAGGCCCGGGACCTCCTAATACCTGCACGTTACCTAAGGCGTATAAGGCTTAGCCTTGAGACACACTCAAATCCCTCCTTGCGCTATAATTAGCTACTAATGCATGCCGGAGTACCCATAGACTAAGACGGGGTACACGCTGGCGTAGCGGGATATGGGGGCTTGCCAGAAAAAAAATAATAGTCCCTCGCTCACAGACACGTTCTCGCAAGTTTCCGGCATGCTGGATTTAGTGTCTGGTGTCACTGCATGCCAGGATGTCCGAAACGTTGAACTCCGTGAAAGAATGGTCAAAAAGCGATACCATCATATTAATAGGAACTGGACAGTTATATCCATTAACGTGGAATCCAAGAAATGTTGATTACAAAAATTCGTATACAAATAATTCCGCCATCCAGCACGTCACAAAGGAGTTTGGAAGAAAGTCTGGTTAAAGCAGTCTCGACGTTTCATTGCAAAGCACATGAGACTGTTACAACGCAATGAAGTTTGTGGGAGCATAATCAGTTAGCTAATCAACGATTGGTAATGTGGTAAGAAAAGTCACAATTAATAACGTCAAATAGAGTACCACATCGTCATGTAACTTTAGTTAATTTGTCGCAATGAAAATATTTTGATATAATTACGTAAATATTGTGCACTTTTGTAAGATATTTTGACAAAGGCAGATGATATATTTTTCCGGGGCCCCTAAGTTAAAGTGCAATTTATTTATGAAAGTCTCTTGGACAGGGGCCGAGGTGGCTGAATGGTCAGACCATTCGCCTCCCATCAAGGCGATTCGGGTTTGATTCCCGGCGGGGTCGGTCCACGGATTTTCGCATGTGGGAATTATGCCGGACGACAAGGGCGAAGTCAGGGGGGTTAGGGTTTGTAACCCTCCTTAGACCCAAAAAAAATTAGAAATAAAATTTATAACCAAATATATTATTGTATAATATTTGCAGTAAATTTTGTCTACTGCTACTGGCTTCCACACCTTTACTTTCATTTTAATTTTATGTTGAAAATTAAGATGAAAGGGCTATAAAAAAAGTGATCAGGGAAATACAGAAATACACGGGTATGTGACGTCCAAATATCAGCACCAGTCTGCCCAAATATTTTTTTTGTACTCTCACTGTTGAAACCCTGCTATTATTAAACCGACGCGGTAAATAAAAGCAGGTGGATACTGGGTTAACTTTATCCAGTTGACAATACCTGATCTATTTAACCAATATTAGGTTTGCTGTGCTCGTATAGAATTCAGGGATTGTGAGTTGTGACGACAGTCGACAACACTGTGTCATGTAACGGTATATTCTAGTAGACGATGAAGATAACGTTTTCGAAGAACAGGCGAGCTCCACCGAAACCCAACCTTCGTCGAAAAATAAGCTATGATCGCGGAGAAGGGGGAGGGGTGAGAGCTCTCAGCTCTACATTGATTCTTTTTTTTTTATTGCTTAGTGGTCCGTCTGTTATGGAACCTGTTAAAATAAAAGGGACATTATTGTCATTTTTCGCGAAAGAATGTCCAGCGAAGAATCAAACGGCCATTATAGAAACCAGTCAAATAAGTGATAACTGCTGCCAACGACACCAATCAGGAAACTGTGGAAAATCTCAAGAAGACATCAGAACCTTCAACAAGCAAATGTGACAAGAATGATATTTGAGTATTGCTACATAACTTGGGCTCTGGGAAGGAACAAGAATTAATAATGTGATGTGACTTAGTGCACAGTTTTCAAGACTAGTGTGACACGTTGATTCTGGCATTAAAAATGCATTTCCTGAAACAAAACACGGCTTAACTTTTAGACATTCGATTAGTTAATTTATTTCTCGCAAATATTTTATATGCATTTTTAAGTATTTCATTATATCTTTTTCTTACAACTTCAACAAAGATATCAGGACTAATTTACCTTATTCAATAGGTATATTCCATGGAACTGCTGTTTCAATGAAAAGTTTAACATGTTATATATTTACGTTAGAAAAATTTTTTTAAAAATGCAGCATTTTTCTTCTTTACATTTCAAACAATTTGGATCTTATTTCAGGTTATCACAGAGAGGGATAGGTTAGACAAACCCTTGGACACCAGATATTCCCTACTCATTACCCAGAAGTGAAAAACGCAACCTCAAGTTCCAGCACAGCTGGTTAAACAGATGGAAATGGTTGCTGTATTCCAAATTTGCATATGGCGCATACTAAGTACTGTGCTTTATTTTGCTGTGGGAGTGGAGCAGGAAGGGAATACCAAGCTTTAGGGAAACTAGTTCAGAAGCCATTTAGACATTGGAAAGATGCTGTGGAACAGTTCAATTTGCTTGAAAGTACAGAATACCACAAACAGTTTGTATTTAAATCAGAAAACTTGCTTTCAGTTGCTAAAGGAAAGCCAAAACGGGTTGATTTGTTACAAAATTTTGTCTTGGAAAACCAAACCGAAGAAAACAGAAAAGCTGGGTTGTCTATCATAAGTATTGTTCAATTTTGTGGGCGACAGGGAATAACATTACGAAGGCATAGGGACTTTGGTCCGCTAACACTTTCAGAGGACACTGTATGCCATGATAGAAATTTTCGCGCTCTACTGCGTTTCCGAGTAGAAGGCGGGGATACATCTCTCAAAACTGACCTCGAAGAAATGGCCGATAAATGCCTTGTTCTTGTTCCCAACATTTCAAAATGATGTTGTAACTACTTGTAATGCTTTTGTTTTGGGTAAACTAGTAGCCATGGTTAATTCAGCTGAGTGGTTTACAGTTTTAGTTGCAGATGAGACAACAGATATATCCACAAGTGAACAGTTCAGCATAGGAGTGCGGTATATTTTTGAAAACAAAATTAGGGAAGATTTCCTTCAGTTTGTGGTAGTAAGCGATGTTACTGAAAAAAAAAAACGTAGCCAATGTCTTACTTAGTTCTCTGGTAAAATTTGGAGTGAAAGTACAGTATCTGAGTGGAAAATTTAATGTAGTACAGGCATATGCACGTGAGAAGCATCCATGTGCTTTATACGTCCACAGCGCTGCTCACAGTTTTAATTTGGCTCTTAATTCATCATGTACGGTAACTCCTGGGAATGCTGGTTGCTGTTCATGATGCTCTTGGAGAAATCACAAACTGGACTAATACGAACACATCTTCAATTGCATTACAGCTTCGCTGTGCTATTCAGCAACCAACATTTTTAGTTTGTTTACAAGTTCTTGCAATAGTTTTGACCATCAGTCTTCCTTTATGCCGCTTTCTTCAATCAAAGGATACAGACCTGGCTACCGCAGTCAACATGGTATCTCTTGTGGACGACGAATTATAGTCATTACAAGGAAAAAAAACAGAAACCGAGTTCAAAAATATGTACAATTCAGCAACAGAAATGGCAGAGAAACTTGAGGTGGAAATGTGCATACCTCGCATAATTGGTCGCGCCAGACACACAGATGCAATGTTGAAGTAAATTCGGCGGATGAATATTCTAGAATTAGTGTTTTTCTCCCCTTTTTAGACTTCGTCTGCAATGAAATGAACCAGCGGTTTTTAACACACAATGAAATACTGACCAGCTTTGCATATTTATTGTCAGATGGAAAATCAAATTCTCCAACAGATCAACATCTAAGCAGCATGAAATAGTTGACAAAATTTTACGAAGAGGACTTGCAGAGCAGTTCGTCCGCAACAGCCACTGACGACTTGAAGTTTTGGTACTGGTCACATAGCGCAGCTTTCAGAAAAGCTTAAAAATGTGACTGAATACTATTTGAAATGTAATCAAGCCATTTCTCCAACAATCAATCATCTCTTGAAGATACTAGCTGCATTGCCTATTTTAACAAGCAACCGTGAGCGGTCATTCTGTATACTACGACGCATAAAAAGTTATCTTCGGAACACAACAGCAGAAGAAAGACTAAATGGCTTGGCACTTATTAATGTTCACAGGGAAATTCAGATATCACCAGACGAATTATTAAATAATTTGGCACAGTCTAATAGTCGTATGAATTTCAAACTGAACTAAAAAAAAAAAAAAAAAAAAAAAAAAAAAAAAAAAAAAAAAAAAAAAAAAAAAAAAAAAAAAAAAAAAAAAAAAAAAAAAAAAAAAAAAAAAAAAAAAAAAAAAAAAAAAAAAAAAAAAAAAAAAAAAAAAAAAAAA
>PNEQ01038071.1:0-19799 GCA_003012365.1 Medauroidea extradentata
CTACTGTCTGCAATCTCCATATTAAGCTCTCTCTTTCAATGAAACTAGTGTTGTCTGCTAGCCAGCTATGGTGTGGGTTGACTCCACTGCCTGCAATTTCCATCATAAGCTCTCCTTCAATGATGATAATATTGTTGCTGGTCAACTATGGTGTGCATTGACTCTACTGTCTTCAATTTCCTTACTAAGCTCTCGCATTAAATTATGCTAGTGTTGTCTGCTAGCCAGCTATGGTGTGGGTTGACTCTACTGCCTGCAATTTCCATCCTAAGCTCTCCTTCAATGATAATAATATTGTTGCTGGCCAGCTATGGTGTGTATTGACTCTACTGTCTTCAATTTCCTTACTAAGCTCTCGCATTAAATTATGCTAGTGTTGTCTGCTAGCCAGCTTGGTGTGGGTTGACTCTACTGCCTGCAATTTCCATCCTAAGCTCTCCTTCAATGATAATAATATTGTTGCTGGCCAGATATGGTGTGTATTGAATCTACTGTCTTCAATTTCCTTACTAAGCTCTCGCATTCAATTATGCTAGTGGTGTCTACTGGCCAGATATAGTGTGGGTTGAATCTACTGTTTGCAATATCCATTCTAAGCTCTCTCCTTAAATTATGCTAGTGTTGTCTGCTAGCCAGCTATGGTGTGGGTTGACTCCACTGCCTGCAATTTCCATCCTAAGCTCTCCTTCAATGATAATAATATTGTTGCTGGCCAGCTATGGTGTGTATTGACTCTACTGTCTTCAATTTCCTTACTAAGCTCTCGCATTAAATTATGCTAGTGTTGTCTGCTAGCCAGCTATGGTGTGGGTTGACTCTACTGCCTGCAATTTCCATCCTAAGCTCTCCTTCAATGATAATAATATTGTTGCTGGCCAGATATGGTGTGCATTAACTCTACTGTCTTCGATTTCCTTACTAAGCTCTCGCATTCAATTATGCTAGTGGTGCCTGTTGGCTAGCTATGAAATGGGTTGACTCTACTGTCTGCAGTCTCAATACTAAGCTCTCAGCTTCAATGATGCAAGTGTTGTCCGGTAGCCAGCTATGGAGTGGGTTGACTCTGCTGTCTGCAATCTCCATACTAAGCTCTCACATTCAATGATGCTAGTGTTGTCTGGTAGCCAGATATAGAGTGGGTTGACTCTACTATCTACGATCTCCATACTAAGGTATCACCTTCAATTATCCTAGTGTTGCCTGCTGGCTAGCTATGAAGTGGGTTGGCTCAACTGTCTGCAATCTCCATACTAAGCTCTCTGCTTCAATGATGCTAGTGTTGTCCGGTAGCCAGCTATGGAGTGGGTTGACTGTACTGTCTGCAATCTCAATACTAAGCTCTCACATTCAATGATGCTAGTGTTGTCTGCTAGCCAGCTATGGTGTGGGTTGACTCCACTGCCTGCAATTTCCATCCTAAGCTCTCCTTCAATGATAACAATATTGTTGCTGGCCAGCTATGGTGTGTATTGACTCTACTGTCTTCAATTTAATTACTAAGCTCTCGCATTAAATTATGCTAGTGTTGTCTGCTAGCCAGCTATGGTGTGGGTTGACTCTACTGCCTGCAATTTCCATCCTAAGCTCTCCTTCAATGATAATAATATTGTTGCTGGCCAGATATGGTGTGCATTGACTCTACTGTCTTCGATTTCCTTACTAAGCTCTCACATTCAATTATCCTAGTGTTGCCTGCTGGCTAGCTATGAAGTGGGTTGGCTCAACTGTCTGCAATCTCCATACTAAGCTCTCAGCTTTAATGATGCTAGTGTTGTCTGGTAGCCAGCTATGGAGTGGATTGAGCATACGGTCGGCAATCTCCATATTAATCTATCACATTCAATGATGCTAGTGTTGTCTGCTAGCCAGCTATGGAGTGGGTTGACTCTAATGTATGCAATTTCCATGCTAAGCTCTCACATTCAATGATGCTAGTGTTGTCTGCTGGCCAGCTATGGCGTGGATTGACTCTACTGTCTGCAATCTCCATGATAAGCTCTCATATTCAACGACGCTAGTGTTGTCTGCTAGCCAGCTATGGTGTGGATTGACTCTACTGTCTGCATTTTCAATGCTAAGCTCTCTCCTTCAATGATAATAAGATTGTTGTTGGCAAGCTATGGTGTGGGTTGACTCTACTGTCTGCAATTTCCTTACGAAGCTCTCGCCTTCAATAATGCTAGTGTTGTCTGCTGGCCAGATATAGTGTGGGTTGACTTTACTATCTACGATCTCCATACAAAGCTCTCACCTTCAATTATCCTAGTGTTGCTTGCTGGCCAGCTATGGAGTGGGTTGACTCTACTGTCTGCAGTCTCCATACTATGCACTCACGTTCAACTATGCTAGTGTTGTCTGCTAGCCAGCTATGGTGTGGGTTGTCTCTACTGTCTGCAATATCCATACTAAGCTCTCTGCTTCAATGATGCTAGTGTTGTCTGGTAGCCAGCTATGGTGTGGGTTGACTCTACTGTATGCAATCTCCATACTAAGCTATCACATTCAATGATGCTAGTGTTGTGTGCTAGCCAGCTATGGTGTGGGTTGTCTCTACTGTCTGCAATCTCCATGCTAAGTTCTCTCTTTCAATGATGCTAGTGTTGTCTGCTGGCCAGCTAAGGTGTGGGTTGACTCTTCTGTGTGCAATATCCATACTAAGCTCTCTGCTTCAATGATGCTAGGGTTGTCTGGTAGCCAGCTATGGAGTGGGTTGACTCTACTGTCTGCAATCTCCATACTAAGCTCTCTGCTTCAATGATGCTAGTGTTGTGTGCTAGCCAGCTATGCTGTGCGTTGACTCTACTGTCTGCAATCTCCATGCTAAGTTCTCTCCTTCAATGATGCTATTGTTGTCTGCTGGCCAGCTATGGTGTGGGTTGACTCTACTGTCTACAATCACCATGCTAAGCTCTATTTTTCAATGGCACTAGTGTTGTCTGCTAGTCTTGATCTTGGTTCGGGAAGAAGATCTTGGCCACTTCCGCTAGTGGTTTAAGTGTGTTGCATGTAGATAACATGTGAGTTTACAGCGTATCTCCTTGGTCCGATAGCCACGGAACACATAGTGAGGTACGTTTGAAATATTGCTCCTCTATTTTTACTATTTTGTCTCCTCTTTCAATATTTTGTTTCTGTGAACATATTTTAAATTTTTCTGTCGCCATCATAAAATTCTCAGTTCCTGGCCTTCATCCGTGTTACCTAGCACTTCACATTTGTTTACAATTTGTTAGTTATGTGTGTGACGCTTTGTACTCGGTTTTAGACAATAATTACCTTCTGTAAGTAATGTTGACCTGGACGGTCAGTACGTCCCTGGATCTGGTTGCTTGTTCTCTTTTTATTTGTCTATCCATAAATGTAACGCTAATGACTTGAAATACCTTTTTCCAGTGACTTAAAATTTACTATAGATTTATAAAACTTCAGTTTTGAAACGAAAAAAGATTATGCAAGTATTGTAATGTATGTGTGCCGGTATGGCCCAGTATTGTAATTACAGTGTTTGCTTGCTTAGTCGATTGACTAACCATATCACATATTGTATCATTCTCAATTTTGTTTGGAAGGACATTTTTAAAGCGTTTGATAAGTCATTACTATACTGTGTATAATCGTCACGTGATCAGGATTGATAAAACCACAACATCATATTTAAAGCATTGTTTGGTAACACATATTTTTGTGCCTAAATGTAATATAGTTTTTTCTTATATTTTGTCTACGGCATGAAGGATCGGGTTTTAAGAGGATTATAAAAGATCCCCTCTTAATGAAGTGTACAGTATAATAAAAAAAATATTGTTTTTGACGAGGAGTCGTCTTTGAACATTTCAATGAAATATTAAATTTACCAGTATTTCAGGACTTTTAAAAAAATGGCTTTTTATATGTTGCTCACGCAGGTTTCTTGTGATAACTACCAAATTATGTCAACATAAAAAACCCTATGGCAATGTTAAAGTTTAATATTACAGTAAAAAGTCAAACATTGCTATAATTTCTTTATCACTCACCGGCGCATCTGTTCCTTACCACAATAGCTTGGGTGTAATAGGCAGGAAAAATTTAAATAGCTGGACCGGAGCACAGTTTCCTTGACCAGGCGTATAGAAGATATCAATTAAGGTGTAAATATTGGCTTACACTTCTGCCATGTTACAGGAATGACAGACTAGTCTGCCGCGAGACACGACGTGACAGAAACGAGCTAAGGATGGTATAAATTTTCTACACATCTTAAAACTCTACTCACCTTCAGTAATTGCATTTGTATATAAATCCTGAAAATATTTATGTAATACCAAATTGTCGTTTATAAGCTCTTCGCGGGTACATGTTCTAATGCCATTTACTTTGGTTAAGTCTGCAGAAACATCTGAACCTAACTTAAATTCAGGTATACAAGATTGTTTCAAAGTTAAGAAAGCTAAATGATTATGTATTACAACTGTAGACCAATATTCCAACCACAAACATTCCAACATTTGTTGGGAATGTCTTTGGTAGGAGTAAGCTGAGATAAATGGTGTATGGTGGTTCATATCGTTTCATATCTGCTATCGGGCAGATTATGTGAGAGAAACGTACATGATACAGTATTAAACCTCGGGTAACTGTTTCGGAGAGTGTAATTTTATCTTAGTAAACATTTGCGACTCACATAATGGCACAATGCTAACACAAATTAATATCAACCAATATTTTTGGCAGACTAGAAACAAATATTACATAGAGATAAGGTTAAAGTTATATATTTAATTATTAAACAACACATTAAACAATGTATTGCATTCTAGATGCCAAAAAAATCAATGTACTCTTTGAAAGAAATGTTATGTCTGACAACTAAGTAACTGATTTTCTTAGTTCTATGTTTTACATATCAGAGCAGTTTCCTGTGTACCTTGAGATCTATGGTATGTTGGTCCCCTCGTAACGGTACAAACAGAGACATATTTTGACTGCTGGAGTTTTCCTTTTCCCGCTAACGGCAGGTTGAGTCTGATAGTTCCAAGCGGGAGGAAGAGAATTTCATAGTGGCTTCAGAAAAACACTTTACAGGGTGGCTCCCTCAACAGCCGAACCAAATGACCGGGTCGTTAAAACCGCTCTCATTAGAGTTTTGATTAGGATGGTAATCAAGAAATGATATCGACTCTAGTATTTATCTTGGTTAAAGGCCTCAAAACGCATACATCCCAAAATGAGTTTTAAAAAAATGTAATAGTGCTACTGGTGGTTCACTCAAGGACCGTATAAAGTACAAAAATATCTAGAAGAACTGCTGATCGAGTCACAAAAGGCTACCCAACCGCGTAAGTTGCTGGTAATGTAGGTTTTCAACAGGGCAATAAAGAAATTCTCTGTTGAATTTATGCCCCATGTCACTTTGAATTCCACCAAGGATGTCATTTGTTGTCCATTCCTTATAGACATCCAAGACTCCAAACTGTTGTAGAAATTCCAGACTAAGTGTGTTAGCACATCCGTCAAGTCACAAAGAAATCTGATGGCATACTACTGCCACCTACTACCCTCTTTTTGGTGTTTGGCAAGCAACGTTACATATTTGTTATTTTAATGTCTTTGTAAAGCAGTTAATTGTTTCAGCACTTCGCTGCTACAATTGCTAACGATACTGTCACGTCCACGGCCAGTTGCAAGTCGCCTGCAATATGCCCAAAATGTGCTGAAACAGCACAATTCGAAAGTTATTTATGCAGAAAACCTCTTACATGTGTCAACTGTCAAGCCAACATCAGTTGTGGTCAAAGGAATGCCTTCTACTCCAGGAAGAGCAGGGCATCCAGAAGGTGAGGTATGTAAACCATTTAAAAATAAACAGGAACCAAATACCACCGTGCTGTACAGTGCAACAGCAAGTACTCACCCATCTGTGAAAGAGACATGTACTCGGACTGTCGATGTGGTGGCACAGACTGTTGTGTCTGGCAGCGGTGAAGCATGGCCGTATTCTAAGCCAAGCTGCAATTTGACTACGGTATACACTTTGTGCACGTGTAGAGCCCACGACTTTTCGCGAAAAGAATTCTGCAACAGTTTGCTTCAATGACTTACTTGCACATCTGCAGGTCTGCTTCTTGATAACTGGAGAATTTATAATTGCCCAGGCGTGGCTCATTTGACTTGTGCCAACAGGAACAAGGTTACTGCGACACCACACATCTGTGATTTTCTGGTAAAACACCGAGACGCTGAGAATTTAAAACAGCTAATCACTGACCACGAAGCAGAGCTGCATATGTGCACATAAGGCATTGAAACATATTATTGCAGAATTCTTTTCACCAAAAATCGTGGGCTCTATGCATGTAGCATTAATGTGCCTGTGAGTCACATCCAATAAATGAGTGTTGTGGAGTCCGGGGTGATTTACTGGAGAATTCGTTCCTAGCTGCTTGTACGGTACTGGCTGAAAAATGCATCTGCCTTTACCAGTCTAATATTCCACAGACAACTTAGAGTTATGAAAAGTTATGTCTTATCAGTGCACGCCTTGTAACACTCCGTTCATCGCCTATAGTGTCTGTGAGCACACCCATACCACAGGCACAGAGTATTCAGACCACCCGAACCCTGACAGTTGGGACATTGTGTTGCACAAATTCAAAAGTTGTCAAGAAACCATGTCTTGTCAAAATTTAACATTCGCTATCAAATCAGGCCAATAAAATTAAGCCACGATAGCACCAAATGAGTCCTGCTAAACCACCAGCACCTCAAAGTGATTATGCTCTATCTCCTGTCAGGAATAAGAAGACAAATCTATTTAAACTCCAAGGTGGAACATCAAACAAAGCCAGCTGGACTACTTGTGCAAAGGATGTTGATGCACATACCCGTTGGATCCCAGTGACGTTAGAACATTATAGACATTCTGTTGGTGTTATAAGAGTAGCAAAATGCAATATCCCACATGGTTTCAGGAAGGAATACGAGCCATGCTAGAACCAGGAAAACACAGCTGCTACGAACAAGTTTTGGTGCTTCTTATATTGAAGCTGGTTTCCAGAAAAAAAACTTCTGTAGTGATTTAAAGATGTTCGCAGGCTTTCGCGTCCGTTGTTGATATTAATATCTTGGCTTTTGATGTTGAACCGCGTCGTAGTGGTAGAAGGTGCCGAAGTTTCGCTTCATATTGCAGCCGACATCTTCAGAGCTGAGTTATGCAACTACAAAGTAGCTCAACCTCGAAAGCCAAACTATTAATTTCAGTACAGTTTGTTGATCTAAATGATGGTTATGACGTAGTGTTGTATGGTCTAACGTTAAAGCTAAAGGAAACTATACCGTGTTTAAAACTAACGACACTGTTGTCAAACATGTTGAAAAGAGATCTTTCCGAGTCTTGCTTCATGACATGATGAGCAAGTCGTTTATAGGTAATCAAGGGGGCTGCAGTTGGTGCAGTAGTTGGGGCACTCGCCTCCAACCAAAGTGATTCTAGTTCGATTCCTGGCGGGGTCGCTCCCCGGATTTTCGCATGTGAGAATCGTGCCGGACGATGCCTCTGGTCGGCGGGTTTTCTTGGGAATCTCCCATTTTCCCCGCCCCTTAATTACAGCACTGCACCATACTCAAACCATGACACCTGTTTTGACTGAATTAATTTCACAAAATAAATTTAAAATTCAGTTTCACCAATTTTGTTTTTACAATTTTTTTATTGTGTATAAGTATCAATTTAATAGACTTAACAGTTAAACTTACTCGGACGTGCTAAGCATTGTGCTTTTATCTAGGAGTATATGATTTGACAGCATTGCTGCAGATGGCAGCACAGACTTGATAAACAGTAAATAATCATTTAAATAACAACTTAATCCTTAAATAATACAGTCTACTTTACCTAATAATTGATCACAAAACATACATCAAAATTAACCATTTTTTTACTCAAGTCCACTGGTACTTCTGTGTTCATTAGCCACTATTTATTAAAAGAAAAGACACAACTTTACTGCAGGGCATTTAACCTGACCGTGTTGCATCTTGATGTTTGCAACTCTGTTTACTCCATCTTTGCCAGAGTGAAGCATGAGAACCCGACCACGCTGTCACAGAAGAGGTGGAAGGTTGACCTTTTTTTTCAAGCACCAGGTCTCCCATCTTGAGCTAGCCTAGATTCTAAATTCATTTTCCGTGTAGCTGTAGGGTGTGCTATTGGCAGGAGGTAAAATGAGTCAGGATTTCAACTACATCTCTTTGCAGTTTTGTCCCAGTCATAAGGGCATCATCAAGGAATTTTCCCGAAGAAGTTACTGAGGGAGCACCAAACACCACCCTAAACTTTGTGGTTGAATTTGATTCTTTGAGGATGCAATGAGGAATATAGTACTGGGGGTGTTGAAAGAAGACTTCTTTTAATCTATGCATATGCCCTAGTACCTTAAATTCATTGAGAAACTCAATACGTGCTGCCTTTTTGCCGGATTGCCGAGTAAGGCGACATTATAAACAGTATTGCCTGTTTATTGATTGTCAGTGAGAGTCGTCTAGGTCGCGAGAACTCTTGAAAGGAAATATTACCACATAGTGTCCATCTGGAGCATGGCTATGGGTCTCAACATATTGCTGTTAACTACTACTGTTTTTTAAATTTACTTCCTTCATTAGCAGAAGTTCCTCACTCATCCAAAATCTCTTCAAGGTGTGAGAGAGACTAGACTATTTTGCGATGAAAAGAGATACAGTTCTGTTTGAAGTATTGATTGCTTCATGCTTTATCCTTCCGGTCAAAACCCAGCAAAATTCACTGTGCACAGCAGTGGGAAAACCACACGAGGCCTGTTAACAACTACCATAAAAAAAATCTGAGTAAATGTCAGCACCAAGAAAGAGTATGCCAATTGAACCAGGAACATCGAACATAAGATCAGCTAGATCTAGAATGGTATTTCTGTCTTATCTCATGATGCAGGTGAATGCTGTGCAACTCAGATGCAATTTCCTTTAATACAAGGGTACTAGTTACAATTATGTGGCTCACTTCTCATGGATAGAACACAGATAAGAGAAACAAGGTTCTTATTTGCTGTGGCAACAGAGTGGTCCAGTCTGACAACTGAAAAATCAGTGTTGTGTCGACACATGCCGAACCTTTGGACACAAGTTTTAGAAATAAATGAGGATTAAGACCCCGAATCCGGCAAGTCACGGACTTGCATAAATGTACCACTAGCAGAATTGATATGCACCAAAATTGTTCCCAAGGCTACAGTACTTGCACTGTTACTATTGGATGCCACTGATATCATACGTTTCTCATTCTGACCATCCCAAACAGTATCATTTCTAGAGTTAGGTGATGATATACTGTTTGGAGATCTGGGTGTAGAAGAATAATTATGAAGACGTGTATGATGACAAGATGACATGTATGGCAATGGGAACATTTTCTCCTCGAATAACAATGCTTAACATGATGGGAAACTAGACAGTTAAAGTACAGTTTCATTTCTCTCAGTGATCTTAATTTTTCATCGAGTGATCATCCAAGAAATTCTGGACATCTGCATATTGTATGATCCCCTTTACACACAGTACATACATTTCTGTCGAAAGTTACCAACGACAAATTTTTGACACTTGAATGTGGCAAAGACATTGCACGAGTTTTGGAGGATCACAAACATAGTGAAGTTGAAGTATTACTACTGGCTAGCAGTGTGGCCTTGCGATGTGACTCAAGGAAGTCTAGTTGCTGTTAAAATGATGTAGGCATACTGATATGCTAATGAACCAATTCAAATTGGTTTCTGGTCTCCTGATCCATCTGAGGTTATATGATATTTAACAGTATAAAACTCAACTCACTCATCGGAAGAGAAAGAAATGCCAGGGCTCCTTAATTCTCATTTAAGGTCTTTCAACTTATCTGGGGCAATATTGCCGATTTTTTGGGAGACACATTATATTCTCCCAATGTACGGTAGCGATTGCTCGTACATCCTGATATCGTTCTGTCAACATTTTCCACACCAGCTCATGAATAGACTTGATCAGAGTGAAAGGTTCTCCTGACAACTATGTGAGCAGGTACTGATGTTTCACAACTGACGAGAGTGAACTGTTGTTGTGAACAAGTGATGTGAAGAGATCATATAAAACTAGTCCATTCTGAAATTACACCCTAGTAAACAGGTGCCAGTAGTTGTAACTTGGAAAGTTTCAAATTCTTTGCTGTGTTTACACCATTGGCAATATGACACTCAATGTTCTGTTAAGTGTCAAAAATAGACAGCATCGACAATACTTCTTGTAGTCTATAAAATGCATCGTCAAACTCTTCTAATTACTTTTCATTCCTATCTATTTCAGTTTTTGTGATGCAAGATGAAAATTACTTTCATCAAATTCGTCTCTTAACTTTCGTAAATCGCTGCAGTAGACTAAGAATAAACCAACGTGACTTGTATAAATTTCTACTTGCTCTGCCATGTTTATTCAACACTTTGCCAGTCTGCAGTTGATTCTTAAATGTTGTAACGCTCTTAAATATAATTAAAAAAGTAAATCTCAAGATGAGAAAAGTTGCAACACTAACCTTACGATTGTCGAAACAAAATAGTTGTAATGGT
Source organism: Medauroidea extradentata (assembly GCA_003012365.1). Taxonomy (NCBI): domain Eukaryota; kingdom Metazoa; phylum Arthropoda; class Insecta; order Phasmatodea; family Phasmatidae; genus Medauroidea; species Medauroidea extradentata. The sequence continues at coordinate 10,605 of PNEQ01038071.1, forward strand.
ACACAAAACAAAACCTTCGGAAGAAGCGGTCGCTGGCACAAATGCATGATTACGAGTTCATATTCGTACATTGTGTTGACGAAAAGCAGTATAGTATATACATTTAATGCCTGAATCAAACCATCCGACCACAGAAGACCAAAATGTTTTTTTCTGTATTAATTTCACAAAAGAAATTCAAATTTAGTTTTATCAATTTTGTTGCTACACTTTATTTTTTTATTGACTTTATGTATCAATTTCATTGTAAAAACAATTGAGCTTACTAGGATGTGCTGAACATTGTATTTGTTTTTCTCTAGGACATTAAGCATGTGATTTAGCAGCATTGCCACAGATGGCAGCACAGACGTGACTAACATTAAATAACAATTTAAATAAAAATTTAACCCGTAAATAATACAGCCCTCTTTACCAAGTAATTGATCATAAAACACTACCTCTCACCAGCACTAAAGACCTCGATGTCAAGTGCCGACCAAAATATCTTCATTTACGTACATAATCAGTAATGGTCTACCACAAGGATTTGCCATGGCTCTATTGTTCAACCTATAAATAAGTGTTGGGCCAAAAATTGTATCCAGGAAGTTCTGCTATGCCGATAATACCGCAATGCATTTCAAAGCAAACACCTAGAGGATGGAGGAAATGTAATCACACAAGATCTGAGAGTACTTGGTTATTATTATGTTAGTTGGAGATTGTGCCCTAATCCTACAAAAATGAAGCGACAGCTTTCCACCTCAACAACAACTTAGCAAACCAATCTTTCAAAGTCACATTCTGTAACAAATCTGTTAAAAACAACCTTAACCCCAAATATCGCAGAATCGTACAGGATTGTTCATTATCATAAAGGACTCATCTCACATCACTAGCAGCAAAATCGAAGGCTAGGAATTACATTATCGGGAAACTAAATGGAAAATGTTGGGGAGCTTAAGATGACACTATCCATATTGTGACCTGACCTATTGTATATTTTGTTGCCTAATGTCGCGCACATGTATGATACCAAAGCGTGCATGCCCGTAAAGACGATGTTCAGTTGAACGATGCCATGAGAATCATAATGAGCTCCTTGAGAACAACACTTCTGGCTTGGCTGCTCACTCTCAAACACATTGCTCTACCACTTTTGAATGAGAAAATATTAATAAGTTAGGTATTTTTTTCCCCGAAGACTACCTGTTTAGAAAAGTGTGCTTAGTCCATCCAGCATATGTCTCAAATCAAGGAAACTATTCTGGACAGCTCGTGAAACGCAACCAATTAAGATAAATGACATGTAGAAAGAGACAAGGAAAAACAAAACTTGTATACATCATCACAGCCTCGAAGACCCCACACATTTATCAAGGTTGCAGCTACCAAGAACATGGTGTCAACTGAACATAATCCAACGTAGACATTGAAGAACTTAGTCCTGTATGTATAAATGGGGAATTTACGACTCTCTATTAAGTGATTGTGAAGCTTCAGAGCAGAACAAGTCCACATAGCAGAGGAATGCCCCAAGAGGTGTTTCAGTGGTGACTGGAAGAATGCATTGTCTCTGTAACAGCATTGGAATTTATAGACGCTCTGGACGTCACACTTTAGGAGGCAGATTAAGACCAGAACACAGCTTATGAAATTTACTATTAAAATGGCTGTAAATATGTATAGCATATAATAAATAATAATAGTAAATATGTTCCTTCATCACCTAGGCAACCTGCCCCTGTGGTGACACAGGCTGGGACAGTGATATATATGCTGCTGATTGTGATGATGACTCCAGCTTCTTCAAACATGATTTAAGTAAACTTAAGGAGAGAATTAAGAAATTAAGGCTACACCATCCTTTCCTTACACTCCATGTCACCCTTACAATGAAATTGCCGAGGTTACTTTAGAAACCTTGAAGAACTAGATCAAGTCTCGTCATCGCTGATATTATAAACTATATGCCTTTAAGAGACACTTTTAGCCTACAGATTCCGTCTATTTACAAGGTTACACCTGTGTCACCTGGTGGAATGATCATTGCAAGGATGCAATACATGCTCAGCGACTTACATCTTGCAGGTTCACGATACATCGTACTCAAGCAAACTTTAGAATTTTTTCACATCTCCAGGGCACACATCAGACGAGTCATCCGGGAAAGCATAAGAAATTCAAGGTGATATTTTACTTCGTCTTTTCCTTTACACACTACCAGTAAATATATGTGGGTCAATGTGATGAATATGTTCAGTAAAACCCTCAGTAGTGAAATTCCATTTCGTCGGTATAATAATACAATAGTTACCGACACTGAAGAAGTATACAATTCGTTGGGGCAAAATTCTCATGCCTTTTCAAACGCACGTCGTCCTTCATTCTTTCAGGCATGATGTGAGGAGACTTTAGCAATCTGGGGGAAATGGACAATAAACTCTTCTCTCTCATAAAGTTAATCTGGAAGCAGCTTTGTAGAATGCATTTTCACAAAAGCATCACCTCCTCGCTGTCTTCTTTGATTTGGAAAAGGCCTATATAATTACTTGTCATCATGGATCTTAAAGCAGTTGCAGGCATGAGGTTTTCTTGGACACCTCCCATTTTAAAAATTCAGAAGTTTTTATCTCGCCGACCGTTCAGAGATCGTAATAGGGGTTAATTTTTTCGGGATTTATACAAGAACATCAGGTACCACAGGGTTGCATCTTCAGTTTCACCTTGTTTGCTGCAAACGATAAAATGGACCACAACAGTGGTTCGACCTCCGGGTAGTGTGTTCTTTATGCTGACATCATGGTCCTCTGTTGTCCATCGCCTTCGTGTGCAACATAGCATCAGAATCAGTTGGGCGTCCACTGACTAGACAATAGGACTAGCGGTTGTGGTTTCTACATCCCTGCGTCAAAGACACAGGTAGTAGACTTTCACTGCAATCGTGGTATTTTTCGCTTTACCGGAGTTTTTTTTTTTTACCGAAATGTTCATGCTAATTTTTAGGACTGGACTGGCTACATCATGTAAAGTATCTTAGAACACGATGTTTGCAAGACATAGGCATTTTTAAAATGCTCAGTGGTCGTAATTGGGTAGCGGAAAGAGGCACTTCTCCACTTTTACAAAGCTCTCGTCCATAGTAATCTCGATTATGGCAGTCCTGTCTATTCTGTACAGCATACTTACATGTGCTCAAGATACTGGACTCTTTTCATTATGCTGGTATCCGCACGAAATAGGTGCTTTCAGCACAAGCACGGTCGTGTGTTCCTATGCGGGAGCTGATGAACCACCACTTCGCTACCAGCATGAACAGATGCATCCTTATTGCATTAATGTCTATGATATCCTGGCCTTGAAGCACCAAGCCTGTGTATGTCCGTTTTACTCACTCCCAGGTTCGCAATAACGTTCTCAAGGATGTGTAACATGCCTCAGGCTCTGAAATAACATGGGCACCACACCAGGTTTTGGTGCAAATTGAGCTGGCAAGCTTTGCAGAGCCGACCCTCCTGGCTTATGTTGATTGTGAACCTTTTCGTGACCTTGTAACGTCAGTGTTTCATGGATTTACATATTTTGATACTGATTGATCTAAGTACGATACCTTCACTGCGCGTGCCATTGCTGTTGGTGCAGAGAGGTATCTCTTTGAGCTTCCTCGATTGTGCAGATTTATGGTAATTTTAAAATTCAGTGTTGTATTATTTTGGGGTTCTAATGCGAGTGTATAGTGTGCTTCGATTCAATTGGTGCTTTACAAGCCTTGAGATCTGGCTCCTCGGTTAATCTTTTTTTTTTTTTTTCCTGTGATCACAGGGAAGCTGAAGGCAGCTAAGCCGACTGGACTGAGGTTGGTATTTCTTTGGACACCAGGCCATGTAAACTTCGCAGGAAACGATGCAGCAGTTGCAGAGACAAAGAAACAACACGAGTGTCCATCTGTACTGCTTGGCTGAGGAAGTGGCATTCCGTCCCTCTGACCAACAAACGTGAAGCCGTCTCTGACTTGGCCTACACTAAACATCGGGTGCCACTTCCCGCAAAGAAGTCGCCCTCAACTGCCTTAGGATCGGACACACTCTCATAACGCACAGATGAAAAAGGAACCTCATCCAGTTTGTGATATTTGTGACGTTCCATAGGAGTGTCACAGATATGACCAGAACCGTTGAATTTTAAATTTATCTGACTATTTAAAACAAATATTGTCTAGAGGGAGCAAATCTGTGAATGGCGTGCTCTCCTTTTTTACGTGCGGCAGCGGTCCTATTATTCTGTTGTGAAATATTTTCGTATTGTGTTTTTTGTGTTAATAGTTTTGCACACATAGTTATTTAATATGTTTGTGTGTAGAATCACAATTGTTTCTGTAACTCCTGTGGAGTTTAATGTGTTTACTATGTTGTGTTTGTCTTCCGATAATGGTTAATCTGCTGTGGAGATTTAACATTCTGTTCTTTGTTTCAGTTTTATTTGTCTAATGCGTTTCTTGTTTCGTATTTACTCCAGTGAAGGGTTTTTAATATTGGTGGTGTTTTTTAACTTCTTGTAGGCACAGATCAGCTCAGTGTTGTGCGGCTCACGAAACCCACTGTCTCACTCACGTAGTTCTCGAATTATATGTTTTATATTTATTCTAGAGTTGCTGAGGTAGGTAATATGTTATCAGTAAGTATCTTAATAAATATTAATTATAGTGTACATAGTTCTGAGAGCATGTTAAAGAAAACGTTCAACTGAGCAGGATAAATAATAGATTTAATTTAATAAAAAAATTCCAATTGTCACTGCCTATCTGGCCATATTTGAACTTTTAACCCTAAGCACCTGGGCTGGAGTTCCGGCTTGGACTCTATTGTCATATAGGAATGCTTTCATTTTGATTTATTCGACAAAACCATTCCCTCAACGCATTTATTTGTGTTGAACATGGTAAATTTAAACGAGTGGGATAAGAATACTGTGAGAATATCTCTGCACAATAAAACATGCATACATGATACGACAAAAATTTTAGTTTCAATAAGTTGTCGAAACATATGAGAATACAGATGTAAAATATTTACAGACCTTTCTCGTAACTAACGATCCCGATAAGATGCAGAAAATTAAAATTATTGAAGCTAGACAAATTACGTTTCCTTGTCTCGTTTATGAACGGTAATGAGTATTCAAGCACTGATATTTCTAAAATAAATGTTGCAGGAGAAATCCTCGTGGTAAATGACATGATTCGTCATCACTGTGTAGCCAAAATGACAATAATTCATACGTGGATTAAGAATGTAGACTTGCATGAGTCATGTAATTGAATAGACGATGACGAAGGTACAGATCTTGTGTAGACATGAATTTCGTCGATTATCAGGCAGGTTACTGTCTCTTCAGAGTGATGAATGCTGACAATTGAAAGTAATGTGGGTCAGTGATTATGTAGGGGACGGAGCTGATGTTGAATTATTGAGACGTTATTTCCATTATTGAATAATATTACGTATTTATTCACACATGAGAAAATATACACGAATGCATGGAAAACAGAAGAAAAAATAAAAGTTTCTCTTTTAGTTTTGTTTCACACAGTAATTGGTATTAAAATCACCAAAAATGCTTGACTATTATCAATATATCTATAATACGCTTAAATGTTATCCGTCAAATATTTGACTGGTGGGTAAAATCACATTTTTTTTTCGTACTGAAACTGTTTGCAGTGGCGTTAAGTATGTTATTGATGCAAAATCGTTACCTTGACTTTGTGTAATCTTTCTGACTTTTATTGGCTTTCCTGCATGACCTAGTGGTCTCCGAGTCAGTTCTCCAATGTCCAGTTTTTGAGGTGCTCAGTGACTTTGGTCATAATGATATGCGTAGTAGCACTCGTCATCAAAATTCTTGTTTATAAGTAAATAAGGCAGAAAAACGTTTTTAAAACCTGCCAACACCACCCTCTCCAAAACAGCTTTAAAGTATTTTCTTTGTCAAAATATGACTATTAGAGTATACTGCATTGACATTCAGTGGCGGATTTAGAAATGTATTTGGGGTGAGGCCCTTACGTGACTTTATGAATTGTAAAAAATACCAGTCATCTCAAAAGTGTGGTTGTTTACTGTTACAGAACATAAAAAATAACATACATTAAATGCATTTGGATTATCATAGAGCAAAACTCCAGTTTCCTTGAGGCGACTGGACATCCTTTGGCTACATAATGTTCAACACGGTTTTTGGGGTGGGGTGGGGGCGTCCTTCAGCCCAGTAGCCCCTCGCCCTTACATTTGCCACTGTTGACATTAGTTACGACGTGGGAAAATTTAAGAGCCGTTAACAGCTATCCTAAGTCTGGCATAGGTAGTTAATGTAATTACTTGGAGGTTTTGGGGACAAAGTAGCCTAGAGTATAGGCTTAAATTTCTATGTTCTTTCGTTGTTATAGCTACCAAGACAGGAATATGTAGCATAACTCTGAAGAAGTAGAGGGATTAGTATTTAATACAGTATGCATACAGTTGTTTTCAGTCTATCATGCGCAATGACTTGGTGCGTGATTATGTGTAAATCAATATAAGAAGCTACAACCGCGATAAATAGCTCACAGATGCGTTCTTAGATAAGAGGGCGTGGTACATAAGTCAACGCTAAAGGCATTAATCCATAATTGTCGGTTTCTTGATGCCAATTTGCGAAAATTAAACAATAGAAATCCTAGACAATAGTTTTAGCCAACGTTTTAAACAAAATTGTTTCCAGTGTTACGAACATCTGAGGCACAACCTCTGACGCCGGAACCTCGTGCATTTAACTGCGGCGCAAGAGATTACACGTAACGAATGGGTAAATCTCAATAAATACTTACTCATAAAGTTGGAAAATACTATTATCTAGGATTGTCATTGAGTATTTTATCAATTTTGGCTTCGAAAAAAGTGTAGAAATCAATTGATGTTTTCAGCGTTTATATTTCTACAACGCACTCTTAAAGTACGACTATGCTGCAGATGTTTGCATTACCAGCGCGGGAATAATGGCGGTGTATTTCCTGTGCGGTGACAGTGATGTGCTACTTATAGATATTTTTGCGTCTCGTGTTTGACAATGTGCAATGTCAGTCTAGAATGACCAAACATAACTTTCTGCAATAAGCCCTAAATAGTCTCTGCGTAGTTCAGATCGAGGTGAACTATAAATGTACAAAAACTGAATTTTGTAAGATATAATGCGATACACAGCAAGATTATACCAGGAAACAATCCTGGATTCCTGAGGTATTGAGACTACAAAATACAATAGTACGGTTATAGAGTTGGCAGTTGTCCTCTAGCTTGAGTATAAAGCCATTATACCTAATTTATTTTGTAAATATTTGTTTTCGAACATTTCCCCCGGAATGATAAATAACGAATCGGTGCTAACACTGAGTTAATGATTCTTTAATGTAAAATTATATTGCAAACATTGACTAATTAACAGCATGTAATCATCTGCATGCAACTAATCTGGACAACAGAATCGAATTTATTAGTATTTTAGTTACAGAGAATGTTTGAAAAGTTCTAATTTGCGAAATATAAAAAAAGGCTTAAAATACTGTCAGAGATGTGATACTTTCATAACGAAATATAAAACAATGACGTCCGAAATTTCGTGATGTTACAAGTATTACATATTTTAATTATGAAAAATTAAAGTTAAAGTAAAAAATAACACACATTTTCTTTACATTATAATAATAATGAAGAAAATTTTAACAAACGTCTTATAGTTTCATGAAATATGATTTTTTGTGACAAGCAAATCAACAAATTAGTAGCAGAATTGTACGAAATTGCGATTAACCTGGCAAATTTTTTCCAATGACGCAATTTATAACTATTTCTGAGAGCTTGTTATCTCCAAATGTTGACGACTGTTACTTTTACTTATCACATTTAGTGCTTACATTAGGGACTGTTAGCTCAGATAGCTTACCTTGAACAGATTCTGTGGTTCCAAGGGAAATACTTTCTACAAATAACAATGCGACATTTATTATTAAAACGTATTAGGTACTGTTGTTTAAATAGTGCCAGTTTTATAATCATACGCCATTGCGAGCAAATGTTCCTGGACTACGGAAAATCTCACAATAAAACCAAAAAGCAAAAAATAAAAACCAGTACATATCAGCTGTTGTCAGCAGATGTGTTATGTAGGTGTTTCATAAACATTTGACCAAATTTCTTATTTTAACATGAGTAATCCCCTGGCAATATTTTGTAACATGTTACTGAAGCAAGTTGTAAGCCTATACAATTCCGCAAAGAAATATAGTTGTATCCAGGAAGACAAGAGACAAATTCAACATAAATTTGTATAACAATAAATGTTACAAATTAATCCCGGAACGGACTATAGTAGTACATGACAGATGTCTTTCAGGATTCGACTATCATTCCGCTCTGGAATTGATTTGGGTTGTTTGTAGTTCACCTTTTTTCTTTTTCTTTCTCGTTTTATGGATACTCCTCTACGCCATTCCGGAATTGTATACTTGCCATACGTTTGTTGAAAAAAGCTAATACTCGCTTTTCTTTTTTTGCCATTTTGTTTAACCGTGGGAATTTCTGCAGCTCGTCAACATTCGCCCGAAATGGCTTATTTCCATGAAAACGATTGAATTTATAATACCAACATATCGCAGGATTCTTTCAATAATTACAATGTTGTTTAACTACCCTTCCTGTAGTACTATTTGAAGACCAAATTGAATTTGCAATCAACTAAATAATTACGGATGTAGTATACCAAAACTTATGTTTGATTTCTACTTAATTTACTTTATAAAATAGAATACTAAATATAACTGTCAATTAGGTAAATATAAATATTACTAGAACTCCAAGTTACGTAGTAAAAGGTCTGTAATTTGATAGATACAACACGTAGAAAATGTCCGTAACTAGAGTCTAGGAAAAAATTCTGTAACCTACATAAATATTGTCTGGCTAGACGGTCTAATTTGGCACTACAAGTCTGCCAATCTTGCTAGGAATCAGTTAATTAGGCCATAAGACACGGTTCATGACCAACATGCATTAGATGTTTAAAGAAGCATATTACTAATTGGTAGACTACGAACATTCATTTCTAAATTGAAGGGTGTGGGGAAAACAATGGTAACCAGCAGTTTTAAAATATTTGATTTTTATGCATGAATTCAATGAT